>QPKB01000002.1:14201447-14305489 GCA_003546025.1 Camphora micrantha
AATCCCTACCTCTAGCCATAGAAATCATACCAGAATTGATTGTCACTGATAGTAGGATGGTTAGTGTGTTTTGCAACTCAAATCAAAACCTAAAATTGGGAGAAATCCAGATTTGCATGATGCAGGCCAAAGTGCAGTGTTCGAATTTGGTGGCGGAGCCCACATGCGCCACCTGATGAATGATCAGATCCGATGATCTAAAAAATGACCTATGGGTGACCTTAATAGACCTGCCCCCTTTTAGGGACAGACCCTGTAGGGTTTACGGATCCTGGTCCATAAACCTGTCCAGGTGATGGGAGACATTGCCGACATATCATACTATGAGTTTGGTGATAGAAGACCCAATTTCAGATGTTAAAATTAGATGACTGGTTAACCTGCTGATAGTTTGATTATTAGGTGATGTTTTGATGTCATGTGATCATGATGCAGTAAGGGAATCCGAAGTGATCATGATACAGTAAGGAAATCCAAACCAGAATCAGATTTACCCAGGTTCACAGCGGTAAAATACAGTTTTGGTCAACAGGGCCTGTGGGACCACATGGCCCACCTGATCAAGGATCAGGACCAAGCATCTGATAGAGGACTGGTGGATGAACATTGGGGTTTGGTCCTGTTGTGGACTGGGCCACTGAGGCCGAGCATCCAGTAGACTCCAATTGAAAAGGCGTGAGACCCATCTCTGATATTGTCGATACTGGGATACCCTTTTTAATTTATCTCCTTGTTTTAAAAGTCTTCTGAAATTTCAAAGGAAACCCTGGTATTTTTATATAAATCACAACTAAACCTTTATGATTTATTTACTTAAGAACCCCTCAAATTATTGGATATTGGATGCTTTAGAGTTTAGACCTTTCCACAGTGACTGTTTTGGACTCAAGGAATTACTTTGAGTGGTTCATGTCATGTATTAAAGAATGATAAAGCGCTTAGTGCCTATGGGGAATGCATGTACCATAACTTTAGAATGGGGAGTTGTTTCGGGGTTTGGATACTTAAGAAATTATGAAACAAGTCCTTTTAGTTGTTCTAAATTATGAAACAACCCCTTTTAGTTATTCTATGTTGACAGAACTTCACAAAGGACCTCCACATTGACAAAACATAAGATGCGGCTTGCTCTAATGACAATATGAGCGATAATTGGACGTCCCATGTATAAATAATTTCTTTATTGATTACATAAGTAAGAGGTTGATCATGTGTTGAAAAAATAAGAAATTCGTAGGTATATGGGCAATGCCACATAAGCGGGCGCCGATTCCAAACTGGAGTGGGGCATTAGATGAAACCCAGCTTATGTGGGACTGGTCATATATCAAAAAGGGAATGACATTGCATCTTTGCACGTCATGACATATTAAAATTCTTAATTGATATAAAAGAACTACTCACCCTCATGCAAGGATGAAAATATCGGCCGCTACGTAGCGTAGCGGCCGATATATTGGGCGTGGCGGCCGAGTCCGCCACGCCACAATGAAAATAGCGGAGATACTATTGTATCGCACCGCTACAGCAATGTAGCGGCCGCTACGGCCGCCACAAAGCGTGGCGGCCGCTACATTGCATGCCCTTTGCAAGGGCACACCACCCCCCCCCCCCCCCCCCCCTTCATTCCAGCCAGCCCTAACATTTCTAAGCCACAAGATCACTGTTGTGGTTGCCTCCAAACTCCGAAATTTCAAGTTTCAACCCATTTTCAACTACAAAAGTAACAAGACATTACAAGTAACTAAGTAAGTGAGTAACATACAAGATACAACATCAAATTCCAAGGACAGAATTACAACTCTACAAGATCTAAGCCCAATCTTCCATTCCATCTATTTTAGGTATGTTTTTCTTTTGGATTTTTTTCTAATCTTTTAACTTTTGAGATCATCTAAGTACTATAAAAAGCTTCATTGTCTTGTAATATGATGAGATCCATGTTTCCCTTTCATCATGCACACATATTTTTATTCTTATTTGATTTTTCTCTATTTTTTATTTTCGGATTTATTTATTTTTTGAAAAAAAAAAATTTTAATACTTATGAACAACCCATGAAACCACTTGGAAATTGCTTGTAAATGATAGATCTATGTTTCTCATAGATCAATCCAACACATTTTGAAATAGTGCCTCATGTGAAAAAACAAATCATTACTATTATTTTCTATTTATACGGCGATACAGGACCTCATGTATTGAGAGCACCGCTACGCCCCCTTTTCTTACTTACTTTTGCAAAAGAACCACATTTTCTTTCATTTTACAATTTTCTGGATTTTCTGGAATTTTTTCATATTTTTTTGGCGATTTTTTCAAATCGCACCGCTACGCCGCTACGTATCCCTGCTACGCTACGTATCGCCCGCTTCGTATCGTTTTGGCGGCGGGCCGCTACGCCCGCCGCTACCGCTATTTTCATCCTTGCCCTCATGATTCAAAGGAAATTGAAACTGGAAAACCTATGCTCCTAGCACGGTACAGATTGATGTCACCGTGCTCTTGTCATCATAGATGAGCACTCACTCTGATTGACTTTGATAGTTTATGGACCCTCTGTGGGTGTGGCGCGATAAAGTTGGACAGGGACTGACATTGATGATTGACTATTGGACTTACCTTCCTTGTGGGAGTGTAAGATTGATTGATGAATTTACTTCCTTCATGGGAGTGACGAATTTATTAAACCTTTCTTGCGGGAAAGGCATAATGAATACTAGAACTCCCCTTGGGAGCAACTGATTCGACCAGTGAGATGATGCAGACAGGGACTCAATCAAGGAAGAAGATATAAGATCTTAAGGAACATCATAAGATACCCCAATTAAACTCATACCCTCACATGTACACTTTCACACATTTGCATCATTTATTATGGATCTTGATGCCAATTTATTTAATTTTTTCTTAGAAATATTACTCACCAGTTTTACTAACAAGTGGTTCGCCCCACTTCAGGTATGGATAACATAGGAGGGTCAGCCCTTGGGCTTCAACATGGTTGATGGAGAGGACGTCAACACTCAATTAGTAGCAGGGATTAGTCATTTGAAAATAAACAATTTTAGTAGACTTAAATTTGAAATTTTATTTATCATCATCATCATCAAAGCCTTGTCCCAACTATGTTAGGGTCGGCTGCACGAATTTTGTTTCTCCATTCCGATCTATCTTAAGCCAAACTCTCAAATAAGTTACACTTCATCCTATCCATTTTTACCACCTCCATTCACGTTCTCTTTGGTCTACCCTTCCCCTTGGTGGGACATCAACCTTCATGGCCAAACTTTTCCTTACAGGCCCATGTTGGACATGCTCAAACCATCTCAAATGGGTTTCTCTAATGTTATCCCCTATTGTTGCTACCCCTAAATGCTTTCAAAAGCGCTCATTTCTAATTTTATCCTTCCTAGTTTTATCACACATCCACCTCAACATTCTCGTGTCTGCTACATCCATTTTGTGCATATGTTGTTTCTTGATTGGCTAACAGAATATAGGTCATAGCTAGTCTAATTGTTGTCCTGTAAAATTTTCCCTTCAATCTTCTAGACATTCGTCGATCACAGAGCACTCCAGAAGCAAGTCAATACTTCGATCATCCCGCTTTTATCCTATGTTCAACATCTTCATCAATCTCCCCATCCTTACTAATTATAGAGCCAAAGTAGCAAAAAGAATCACTCTGTGATATCTCATGGTCTTCAATTCTCACAGTAGTTTCAGCTCTTTCTGTATGCCCACTGAAGTTACAATCCATATATTCTTTCTACAACTTATTTTAAAGCTTTTGGATTCTAAAGCTTCCCGCCATCTCTCGAGTTTTGCATTCACACCATCTCTTGATTCATCTACCAACACAATATCATATGCAAATAACATGCACCAAGGTACCTCTTCTTGAATATGAGCAGTTAACTCATCCATAATTAATGCAAAGAGATAAGGGCTTAGGTAACTGGGAATTCCCGTCTATCCACAAGTAGTTCTCACACTCGTTACTACTCCTTCATATATGTCTTTAATAATTTCAATATAACCTTGTGGAGCATTCCTTTTATTTAAAATCCACCAAATTAAATCTCTAGGTACCCAGTCGTAAGCTTTTTCTTGATCAATGAAGGCCATATGTAGATATTTCCTCTTTGCTCGATATTTTTCCCTTAATTGCCTACGTGAAAAGATAGCTTCCACTGTTGACCTCTCTGGCATAAAACCAAATTGATTTTCAGATATCTTAGCCCATGTTTGGCATCTCTATTTCATGCCTCTATTTCTCTATATATCTAAATCGTTCAGATGTTTGAACAATTAGAGCGTTTGGCACAAGATTTTAGACTCTTTCCGCTTTAGACATTTAGAGCCAAATCCTCTAAAATCCAAATGCTCCAAAAGTAGGCAGATGAGAAATAGAGCTTTTGGGTCTTAAAATATAGAGGCGATGTATTTAAAATAAATTCGTGCGTTACCGAACGCGTTTTTTTTTTATTCTAGCCTCTTTTTTTTATGGCTCTTTTTTTAATGGATCTATTTTAGATGGATCTATAAAAAAAAGAGTAGAGATACCAAACAAGCCCTTAGTCTTCTGTCTAAGTCTTTGCTCCATTACTTTCTCCCATAGCTTCATACTATGACTCATAAGTCTAATCCCACGATAATTGGTACAGTTTTTGTATATATCTCTTGTTTTTATATATAGGTACTACAACACTTCTTTTCCATTCATCTGGCATTTTCTTTGTCATTAATATCGTATTAAAAAGTCTAGTTACCCAAATCTTGAGAGATTTTATTTATGTAAGACTTTATTACGGTGAAATTGATATCATTCTTTTGAGGAGTTTAATTATATGTGAAATTTTAATTGATTAGGAGAATTCCCTAATTCCCTTTGTTGTGTTAGATTTGCCATGTGTTGTGATTATGATATAAATTATAGTAACGACTTAGGAATCTTATGAGCTCCAGATTCCAGGGCATTACAAGTGCTATCTACCTTCTTCCACTTTCACAGAACTAACTATCACAAGATAAAAAAGCAATTCTACAAATGACGACATATTAAAGCAAAATTGTAACAAGCACAGACATAGAGTAGCAGTTCGTTGCATACCTGCAGAAGAGAACTGCAATCATATTGTTTCTTAGAGGTGTCGTTGCATCCTCTAACAGTGTGCTTGTAAAATAATTTCTCAACTCCCACAACTTGTAGCTGACTAAGTTCTTCATATCCAGACTGCTTTAGGTGGAAATATGCATCTGGATGTACGTTATATAGATAACGCTGTGCATAAGGAAGAGCCCAGTTCACCAATGAGGCTCTTTCTGTGCAATCTTCCATGCCAAAAAATACTGCTTCACGAGATACCACCTAATGAAAAACAATGGGATACAATATCGTAAACTTCAAGAAACCACAACAAAATACTTGCTAACAATTCTTTATATGACTAACCTTTCAAGATAAAGGACAGCATACCTCCGAAAGAGCAGGCACCCCGATGGTTTGCATCAACTTGGAAATTTTTGCAGAAATCATTTCTTTTTCATCATTTTTAAGTTCACCAAAATATAAGAAATTCAAATTCTTGGAGTACTTAAATTGTTTCATTAATTCCTCATCATCACACCAACACAAAATGCCAAAACTAGGGTGAAGTGAAACCCATTTATCTGACAGAGTCGGAAGCACTGTATTTTCCAATTTAAGGAGAGATTCTTTCAAGTACAATATCTCTTCAGGCTCCACTACTCCAGATTTGAGATCATCAGCCCACTTTAAAAGAACCCGAAGAACCTGAAAAGATCCAGGTGAAAGTATCAGAGAATGTTCAGTTATACACTATATTAGTACCATCTAAAGAAAAACAAACCAGTGAAGCCATTTCCACTGTTACAACCATACAACTTGAATTTATATCTGATATGTGGTATATGAATACTCACCGCATCAGCTGCCTCTGAAGGCAACGAAATACTAGATAAGTTATGTAAGATCTGAAGATAGCTACAGAAAGGAGGAATCTTATGTACACCACACTCATTCACAAAAAAATCGTGAAGGCTTGGATATATATGGGCCAGTGTCTTGGTCAAGGAACAATTAACCTCATCGACTGACGTACGCCGAAGGACCAGCTCCTTTGTCCGATCCACACAACCAGTTGGATCATCCCAATACACTTCAGCAGGAGACAAAAACAAACCAGATACAACATCCTCATGCCTTGATTTATTAGCAAATGGAACAAATATACAAGCTCCTGATCTAAACTCTTGTGCAACTTTGCCTTTGGAAGTAGCGATTCCATCCCAAATGAAGGTGTAAAACTTAGACATTTGTGCAACGCTGAAATAGAGACAAAAAGAATCCTTAAATAAAATAGTTAGAACATTTTATCAGGGAATTGTTAAAATTTAAAATAAATAGAACAAAGACTTACAATGTATGACTCGCTAAAAAATAACCTTGACTCAAAATATTCACAATATCCCATTGATAATATCCAGTAAAAAAGCAATTTAATTCAGAATTGCATAACATAAAATGCAATGCAATTCAGTTCCTGGGACACCAGACACCCCTTTAGGGAGCGAGAGTGTGTGAGTCTGGATCCTATCTAACACAGAGAAGGGAAGAGGAGAGAATACTATGCGATTCTATTCAGCAGTCGATAATATACTATACAATATAATATACTACACGATGCAAATCAATTCAGCATTTCATAATATACTTGCTCTGTGAAGAAGCACAAGTATAGAACAGGTAATATTTTAAATGATCGACCAAGCTATTTATTCTCTTTATATATTTGGGAGATGCTCCTATGAGAGCATCTTTTACCTTACTATGAGAGATAGGGTGGGGGCCCTCACATCCATATCTAATGCCAACAACTTAAATGTGAGGGCCCCCACGATATCTCTCGTAGTAAGCTAAGAAACACGGACACGGACACGAGATAGACACGATACTACATGGACACGCTGACACAGCATTTCTCAAAAAAAGTAGGGCACAGACACATCGGGGACACGTTAATATTTAATAATAATAATAATAATAATAAATCTAATCATATACTAAAAGATAATATCATTTTAACTTTGTAATCAATTTAGCAATCAAATAAATAAAAATCCAAGTACCAGTGTACCACTGTAATATTTCCCCCTTCTTCATTAAGTTTCTCAAACTTGGTTACATATTTCCACATAGGCTTTTATTTATATCTTCTTCATTGGAGGGGTGTGAGCTAGAGCCAGGAATGGAACTCTTATTCCTAAATTCCAGAGGTGAAGAAGCAACTGATAAATAAAAAAAAAAGAATTATTTGATATAAAGAACAGTAGCAAAAAATAAAAAACATCAGCAGCAAGGACATTTGCAGATTTGCATATTCGTAGTGAAAAAAAAAAAAAAAGCATCAAGGAGGTTTGCAACAACAACAAAGCAAAGAAGAAAACAACAAAAATAGTCCATCTAATGATCAGAAAAACAACAGCAGATTTCAAAAAAATTAGTATAGAAACAACAAACAGATTTGATGAGCCGAAAAAAAAAAAAGAAAAAAAAAAAAAAAAAAAACACAACAGCATGAGCAAAAACTAAACAAAAAAAAAAAAAAAAACAACAAAATGTTTTTCATAGCAAATACTGAAAAAAAAAAAAAAAAAAAAAAAAAAAAAAAAAAAAAAGGAAGCAGCAAAGAAAGAACAAAAGAGCAGGAAAAAAAAAAGCGTACCTAATGAAAAAAGGCAGTACCACGAACAAAAAAAAGGAAGCAAAACCAGTACTGCAGCAAATCTTCTTCTTTTCTTTTCTTCTTCTTCCTTTTCTTTCTTCATCCTTCTTCTTTCATTAGGGCTGGACGGATGAATGGAGTTTTTCCTCTTTCATTTAGGGCTGGATGGACAAATTAAAAGAGCCCCCTTTTCCTCTTGAGTTATAATTTTTTACGAACAGCCCCCTTTTCGGTTTTTTTTTTTTTTACTCTAATTTTATTTATTTTTTTCCAATTAAAAGGGGCCAGCGTGTCCCTGACGTGTCCCCAGCGTGTCCGGAATATAAAAATAAAAAAAATAAATAGGATACTCTTTTTTGCGTATCCGACAAGTGTCTGGAGCGTGTCCATGTTCGACATGTGTCTAACACGACCACGACCCCGGAGAGGTGTTCGTGCTTCCTGGGTAGTAATGTGAGAGATGCTCTCATAGGAACATCTCCCTATATATATATATATATATATAAAAATATATGGGCAAGCCTCTCCTAACCTCGAGCTTAGGATAAAATTTCATAAGCTCAAACTTGTGGGGCCCACCCTTGGTCCATCAAAATATATATATAAATATATGGGCAAGCCTCTTCTAACCTCGAACTTAGGATAAAATTTCATAAGCTCAAACTTGTGGGGCCCACCCTTGGTCCATCAAAATGGACCCCCCCCGGATTTGCATATGTCCACCAACTTTGGTTAGATCCGAATTTACTAGACCGTTGGAACGACTATCTATCGATCCGAATGGACTGTTGCCCATTAAACTTTTGGAGCCCAGATGGAGATGATAGAAATAACGATTGGGGCTGATATTTTTTGCAGAAAGGAGGATCTCAAGGAGTCCTTGATATCCCCCTCATCCCCATGTGGATCTCACCACACACTTGAGCTTATCCAAAGCTTGAGCTTAGGAGAGATGGCCCATATATAAATATATATATATATATGGGAGATGCTCCTATGAGAGCATCTCCCATATATATATATATATATATATATATATATATAGGGAAAATATTCAAGTGCATCTATCCCTCACCATTTGTGGTGAGGGACACCCCTTTTTGGGGTGTTTCAAGTACAAAAGGGGATCCTCCCTTCAAGTACAAAAGCCCTTTTGGACTTGAAACACCCCAAAAAGGGGTGTCCCTCACCACAAATGGTGAGGGATAGATGCACTTGAATGCCCCCATATATATATATATATATATATGTATTTATATATATATATATGAGAATCGGTCCTGTAAGGACCGTCCTTACAAGTTTACGGTGCGGACCGCCTAGTGGGGCCCACTGTGAGACCCCACTAGTCATGGGACAGAGGGGGACCGAAAGATCCAAGTGGGGCCAACCTACATATCAAATTTGAAGTCAATCTAATACATCTAACCCCTTCATCCATGGTCCGCAAGTTTAACAGCTTTACATCAAACAAGAAAAATGGACCTTCAATCTAATGGTCTAATTCATCCGAATCCATACATATTCATGGGATTTGGTGCCTATAAGGGGGTTGTGAATGTGTGGTCAATTTGGATGGGTCATAAGGTGGACTCCAGTGGGCGTTTCGAACTATGCGGACCATAAGGACAGTCCTTACAGGATCGATTCCCCATATATATATATATAATGCTCATGTACAAGCTTCCCTTATGGTCTTATGGTACAAGGCACCTGAAGGGCCACCTACCGGTCCATCTGAGCGGACCATCCAAACTCACGTCTCCTATTTACACGGGTCCCACCGGGATTTGATAGATCCGAATGGAGTGACCCATTGGATCGAGGGTCAATTTTATTATTTTATATAACACACATAATATATATATAACCTTCTTATAGATTGATTGATACATACATATAGATGGGAAATGTTCCTATACATCCTAGTGGTGCATCCTTACACTAAGAACCGCTAACACACAAGGGACCCATTGATAGTCACCATAACCCATCACAAATCCAACCCCCTCACACTCACCAACCGCCAATGAACTATAACTCACCCTAATTTGACACTAATTTGAATAATAATCACCATTAGATTAAATTCTTGGACAGATGAGAATTATCAGCCTTTAATTTTTATTTTGGTAAATCCAAAGCTACATAGTACATATTATTTATGGACTAAATACAAGTTGTCAAACTCACAAATAAATAGTTTCTAGAATTGAAATTGGATGCAAACCTAAATCCATCTGAAATTTAAAACTAAGCTCAAATGTTGACATTTATGGCATAGCTGCATTCATATTGAAATACTGGACATTGTATCCATGTCATATGCAGATCCAGATTCAGATCATTGTCGATTGGGCTTGAAATACCATAGATCCAAACTGATTTCTTAACAACACTAATTCTGGAGAGTGATTCAATAAATGCTATTGGTTCAACTTCTCAATGGAGATTAATCGTGAGTCCATAATTCAATGGAAAGAATAAGGGGTATAGCCACTTTTGTAAGGTGACTGGTTCATGTTTAGACGTTCCAAAAAACTGTACAGAGGAAGCCCCCATTGAAGAATCGTCTATAGTTTCTTCCTTTCCAGTGTTGTAATTATCCATCTTCCACTTTTCTCAATATATTAACTTTATTGATCAACCTTTCAATCTTATCCACAACTTTAGGACGGGAATCATCATCATCAGCATCAAAACCTTGTCCCAATTATGTTGGGGTCAGATAGATGAATTTTGTCTCTCCATCTTGATCTATCCTTGGACAAACCTTCAGATAAGTTGCACTTCTTCATATCCAACCTTAATACTTCCATCGATGTCCTCTTCAGAATACCCCTTTCCATTCGCAGGTCATCAACTTGAATAAGACTTTTCCTCACCAGTGCCATTGATGGCCAACATTGAACGTGTCCAAATCATGTAAAACGAGTCTCTCTCAACTTATCACCTACTAATGCTACCCCTAAATGCTCTCAAATGCGCACATTTCAAATTCTATCTTTCCTAGTTTTATCACACATTCATCTCAACATTCTCATCTCTACTACCTTGACTGGCCAATATTCTGCTACGTAAGTCATAGCCGGTCATTGCCCTATAAATTTGACCTTTTAATCTTGTTAGTGCGCACCAATCACAAATCACTTCTAAAGCAAGTCCCCACTTCAACCATCCCAAACGTACCCTATGTTCGACATTTTCCCCAATCTCTCCATCTTACTAATTATCAAATCAAGGAATCGAAATGTATCTCTTTGTAGTATCACTTAAGCTTCAATTCTCACAAGCATTTAATGTCTATGCATATCCTCACTAAAGTAATAATTCATATATTGTGCCTTTGTATTATTTATTTTAAAGCGCTTAGATTCTAGAGCCTCCTTCCACCTCTCAAGTTTCACATTCGCGCCATCTCCGCCAATTTAAAACTTTTTCAACTTTTACTTTTGGTTGTCCAAGCCCGGAAAATTGAGGTTTGCATTAGGAAGGTGACAAGCCAGTGTAAAACTTGTCATAACTTTTACATATACATATACATATATATATATGGAAGATTGTCTTATGAGAGCATCGCTCACCTTACTATCAGAAATAAGGTGAGGGCCCTCACATTTAAGTTGTCGCCATTGAGTATGGATGTGAAGGCCCCCACCTTATCTCTCATAGTAAGGTGAGAGATGCTCTCATAGGAGCATCTCTCACCTTATTATGAGAGATAAGGTGGGGCCCTCACATTTAAGTTGTTGGCATTGGATATGGATGAGGGCCCCCACCCTATCTCTCATAGTAAGATGAGAGCATCTCTCATAGGAGCACCTCCCTATATATATATATATATATACGTATATGTATGCATATATATATATATATACATTATATATGCATACATATACGAATATGTGTGTGTATATATATATATATATATATGGGTCAGGCTTTCCTAAGCTTAAGCTTAGGATAATATTCCATAAGCTGACTCTTCTAGGGCCCACCCCAGGTCCATCCAAATGGACCAAACACACGACACCCCTAAATTGCAAATGTCCACCAACTGTTGGTCAAATCCGAATTATATAGACCGTTGGATTGACTGTGTATTGATCCGAATGGACTGTTGACCATTCAACTGTTGATGCCTAGATAGAGATTATAGAAACCATGGTTTGGGTTGATTTTTTGCAAAAAGGAGGGTCCCAGGGAGTCCTCGAAATCCCCCCATTCCCTATCCCCATATGGGTCCCCAGGTGGGCCCCACCACACAATTGAGCTTACCTCAATTTACCCAATCCTAAGCTTCAACTTAGGAGAGCTGCCCCATATATACATATATATATATATATATATTTGTGTGTCTGTGTGTATGTATACATATGTATGTGTATGTATAGCAACTCCCCTAAGCTATACATATACATACATATGTATACATACATATACATACACATACACATATATATATATAGGGGCCAACTCTCCTAAGTTGAAGCTAAGCTTATCCTAAACTGAAATAGTGCTGGTCGCACAAATCAAAGTTGATTATATCTGTTTTTTGCATGATGGAACTGGAAAATCCAATTCTGATTTTGGAGACGAGCATCATGCAAAAAACAACGATAATCGACTTTGATTTGTGGGACCAGCACTATTCTAGCTTAGAATAAGCTAAGCTTCAACTTAAGAGATCCCTGCCCATATATATATATATATATATATATTTAGGTGAGGGATTCCCTCACCAAGATGGTGAGGGACAGCTGACATGGATCAAGAAGGTAGGTTGACCTGGATCCCACGTCCCAAACAACAAATAATAAAAGAATAAAATTCAAACCTGCCCATGTGGTCATGTCTTCTCTGACGTGTATTCCACTAACATGAATAGAAATTTGGTGGGAAAGTGCTGGCCTCTTATCGATGAATAGGAAAAATTGGGGATAGTGCCGGCCTCAAGGTGGGTGCCATCGGAACTCCATTTTCGTTTTCCCCTTTTTGCAATAGAGACTGTTTCGCCCTCTTCTCTTCCTTTAGCTAGGTCTGCCCATCTCCAACAGTGTCCATCATTCTGAAGAGAGCAGAGAAATTTGCATGGTTTTTCTCCCAGCCACGACACCTTTTGCTTCATCAGCCATTCAAGAAACAAGAAACAAGATAGGGTTTATGAAAATTTCTGGGAAAGGGCTGGGTCGTCAACATTCGTTGGATTGTTAAGAAGAAGAGGGTTTCTAAAGAAGGACCAAGTCAGTTGGCACCTACGTCCATCGTCCATCATTCTGGAGAGGGTTCTTTTGCATCCATGGACCTAGAGCTCGATCTCCAGCTGCTTCTCTCACAACAGTACCCTTCCTCCGAGAATGTGATGGTTGACCCATCATACCCATTCTGCTGCAGCCCCCTTCGAGTGAGCATCTCTCTCATTTACTGATTTATTTATTTTTTCTGTGATTCCTGGACATTATTTTAAAAAAAAAATTGTAATGCCCGGACATTATTTTCTTTTTTTTTTCCTGTGATGCTAACCTTTCATCAGGACATGCTAAACTTTTTTTTCCTCTTTCTTTTTTACTCCTTGGACTTGATTGAAGGCTGGTTCATTTAGTATATGGTTGGAGAGAGAATTTGCACCTGCTTTTTTTGTCAATATGTAAATGAATTTATGATTTTTCATGCATTGAATGGGAGGAGCCATATGACTGGAAGTCATGGAGCATTTTATTTATTTGAATGGGAGGAGCCATATGACTTGCAGATTCATGGAGTAGTTAATTTATTTATATGACTGGCAAAGTCAATCGATCCACTCCTAAAAGTGTTGATTTTTTCTCTGATTTATTTATTTATATGTTTTCACTTTTGAAACAAAATGTAGGTGGAACCAACAACCTCTTCAATAATGAATTCATTTATTCCAATGGTTGATGATGAGAAATGTCCAAAATTGGGAATGCTATTCAATACCATAGATGATGCGTTTGACTCCTACAATGCATGAGCGAGAGATGCAGGCTTCATTGTAAGAAAAAGTTCAGAGAACAAGAAAAATAATCCACTGACACATGAAAAATTTGTTTATTGGAAGAGATTTATCTGTTCAAAAGAAGGCCACCGAGCAGAGAATTCAGGCTCAAACAACGTAGGTGAAAGGCGTACTATGCAGACACGAGAAAATTGTGGTACAGAACTTTAAATTAAAAGAAAATGGGGGGATCAAAGTTACTCGGTCTGTAAGTTTGTCGCAAAGCATACCCATATGTTAAGTGCTCCCCACAAGCGTCATTTTCTACGGTCACACAGAAAAATCACTCCCGTGCCGAAAATTTTGATAGATACATATCAAAGAGCTAATGTACGGACTGCTAATGCTATGGGAGTGTTTGAATTACAGTCAAATGGTTTTGAGAACATAGGGTTCACTGAAACAGATTTGAGGAACCATAAGAGATAAAAGGATGGAAAAATGTGACAAGGATGGACAATTGGTATATGAGCATCTTGTTAATCGTAAAGAAATGAACTACTGCTTTAATTTCTCTATAGAGAAAGATCCCGACAACCAAATAAAGCATATTTTTTGGTCAGAACGTCTTTTCCAGAATTCATATCGTGTATTTGGAGACGTCGTGTCATTTGACACAACGTATGTGACAAACAAATATGACTTAATATTTGGTGCATTTACTGGTATCAATCACCATGGTCAATCGGTTCTATTTGGTCGTGGTCTTATTTCAAACGAAAATTTTGAAACTTTTGTGTGGCTGTTTACTAAATGGCTTGAAGCAATGCCAGCAGGAGCTCCAAAGGCATTTATAACTGATCAGGACCTGGCAATGACAAAGGCCATCCAACATATTATGCCAAACACATGTAATCGATAATGTATTTGGCGTATTATGGAGAAGTTCCCATCAAAATTGTGCGGCATTGCGCTCAATTACAATGATTTTTTGGATAAAATACGAAAGTGTGTATATAACTCAGTCACAAAGGAGCAATTTGAATTGTTGCTGAGAAGTATGATGGAGGAATAAGATTTGACCAATCATGAATGGTTAAGTGATATGTATCAAATGCGTGATATGTGGGTACCGGTATTCTGCAGGGGCGTGTTCTGTTGGGGGATGATATCAAGTCAAAGAAGTGAGAGCATGAATGCGTTTGTTAAGGGCTATGTAACAAGGATAAATACCTTGTTTGAATTCTTTACAGCATTAGATCGTGGCATTAGTCGTCAAAAGCATCAAGAATTAACAGCACAACATCACACAGGAAATGGAAGGCCAAAGCTAATGACCAAGATGCCAATGGAAAAGCAGGTTTCAGAAATTTACACGAGATAAATTCTATGAATTCCAAGAGCAGGACATGTCAATGTTGACAAGTTGTGCAAGTTGTGTAAGCGAACAATTTGAAGAGAAGACTTACATCGTCTCCGACATTGAAAGCGGATTGGAAATTGAATGAAAGGTTCAATTAGATAAGCATTCTAAATTTGCAAAATGTTTATGTCAGATGTTTGAATTTGAGGGAATTCCATGTTCTCATATTCTTAGTGTCTTGAGGCAAGAGAAAGTGTATACATTGCCCAAGAACTTCATATTGCAAAGATGGAGTCAGGATGCGAGAGTAGATTTTGATGAGGATGATGACATTATCAATGCAGGGGATCCATCCGGTGATACGCTGGTTGGAAGACATAGTGATTTGTCATATTGTGTAACACAACTTGTAGATGAGGGATGTATGTCTACAAAAGCATATCACCATGCAAGAAAGGGGATCTTGCAACTAAAAAAAGAATGTCGCCAGCTTAATGAATGTGAAGCAATTGGAGAGAAGGAATATTGTTCGAAAGGAAAGATGGTTTCAGATGATGTGCAATACTTTCCACCGACACCATTCGCAGAGGTTTAAATCATCTAAGGAAAAGGCAAAACAGAAAGAACGACTCTGCCGCGGGTGTAACAAGCGGGTTGTGTCACACGACCGGCGTAATTATCCCGCCATTGCAAAGAGGTATCACAGATAAATATGCTTATTTCCAATATTTTATTTTCTTGTCACCAACTTATCTCAATGACACAATGCTTGTTTTCATTTCAGTTGTGCAAGCCAACGACCAACAAATGTCCCAAGTCATGGAACAAGAAACTCTGATTTGTCCGATGATGATGAGCCCACTTCGGGTGAAGAAGAGTAGATCCACTGTACAAAGGTATGTTCTCATGTATTTATACTTTAAATGATTTATTTATTTGAACGTATTCTAACTTTGTTACTCTAATCATTTTTTCTTGCTAGAATAATGAAGATTGAGCTAGAATGCGTGGTGTTTCTCCTTTTGCTGATATAGGCATGATGAAGTGTTGTTTCTTGAAGTGCTGATATAGGCCTCTTGAAGTGGTGTTTCTCCTTTTGCTGAAATAGAACTCTTGAAGTGTTGTTTCTCCTTTTGCTGATATAGGCCTGTTGAAGTGGTGTTTCTTGAAGTGCTGATATAGGCCTCTTGAAGTGTTGTTTCTTGAAGCTGATATAGGCCTCTTGAAGTGGTGTTTCTTCTTTTGCTGACATAGAACTCTTAAAGTGATGTTTCTTCTTTTGCTGATGTAGGACTCTTGAAGTGGTTGTGATTCATTTTTTGTTGGACATTATGTTGAAATCTTCATTTTGTTGGACTTTATGTTGGACTATTGATTTTAGCAGTAATTTTGTTGGAAGTCATATTGTCCATTAATGTCACAGGTTTCTTGCACCTTTTTATCAACTTCTACAACTATGTCAGCTTTAATTTCTGGATGCCTAACATCTACATAGGTGAATGCAGCCTAACATCTACATAAGTGAATGCAGCCAATGGAAGATTTTTACTGAGTTGAACCACAGTTTGGTTCAATCTCTTTTTTTTTTTCTGTGCCAGTTCATTCAGTGGAATTATGCAGCCCATCTAGTCCAACTGATCCTTACAAGACAGCCCAAGGGTCCAGCACTTGATTAATTTTATATCTAGAAATCCAAGGAACTATAATTACATTGGATGATGGCAGGTCCCTGGGTTCCAAATTTGATGTTTGCTATATTCTGAATTGATTTACTTTGCTATGTTAAATGAGGAGAGAGTTGTGATTGTTGCAAATGAGGTAACGAAACAAATTTGGAACGGTCCAAAATATTTCACGACTTTCACACTAATCCATGTACTTTAACATGGCTATGGCACTGCTCAATCTACCAGTGAGATTAAAAAATTCCACCAATCTTCATTTGGAGCTCCAGAATAAGAAATTCAATTACAACCTGAAAACAGTGGACCGAACACCAATCCGTTTCCAAGTATTGCTTTGCCAGCAATCTGGGTCAAATCAAAATCTAACCAAAATGCACGAGTGAAGCTTTAGATATGGAAGCCAACCACATCGTCCCATATATGAGATAAATGGCTGTTAAGCATCAAGGATTTCAAAAGAGGCCCTGCTTCCTCTAATGAAACCCAAGTGAAATCAAAACCTGTTGTGATAACTACCTGTTGTGAATAACACTTAGCATTCAAACGGTGCAAAATACCAGTGCAAGCAGCAATGTGCAAATAGATGTGAAAATACTGTCAAAATGGCAGTTGACAACCTGTCCATTTGTGATTACTGTTAAAAAGGGCAATCTACAAATCCATGCTCAAAATGGGAAACATCAAACAAAGAACAAATACATGAAGTTCAAAATGCATAGAAAACTCCTCCGCACAAGAAAAATTCAAAAGACAATATTCATGTAAAAAACACTAAATCTAATAAAAGAAGCCAAGGACTTTTCCACCCACATTCTTCCTCCTGGCCTCTTCATGATCCATAATCTCAAATCTTCAAACCTGCAGATTTTGTCATAGATAAACACAACTCAAATCCATCTTAGCAGGATCAAGATGTGGACTGTGACTAATGTGGCCCAAACCCTGTTCCTAGATAAATGAGATTGGACGGGCTTCAAAAGATTTGCAGATGTTTTGGGTGGGCTTCAAAATTCAAAAAGTCTTGGGCGGGCTTCCCAGAACTGCCCTCTCCGGAATGATGGACGATGGACGCAGGTGCCAGCTGACTTGGTCCTTCTTCAAAAACCCTCTTCTTCTTAACAATCCAACGAAGGTTGACGACCCAGCCCTTTCCAAAAAATTTTCATAAACCCTATCTTGTTTCTTGTTTCATGAATGGCTAATGAACCAAAATGTGTCGTAGCTGGGAGAAAAACCATGCAGGTTTCTCTGCTCTCTCCGGAATGATGGACACTGTTGGAGATGGGCAGACCTGGCGAAAGGAAGGGAAGAGGGCGAAACAGTCTCTGTTGCAGAAAGGGGAAAACGAAAATGGAGTTCCAATGGCACCACCTTGAGGCCGGCACTATCCCCAATTTTCCCTATTCATCGATAAGAGGCCAGCATTTTCCCACCAATTTTCTATTCATGTTAGTGGAATACACGTAAGAGAAGACATGACCACATGGGCAGGTTTGAATTTTATTCTTTTATTATTTGTTATTTGGGACTAGTGGGCTCCAAGTCAACCAACCTTCTTGATCCATGTCAGTTGTCCCTCACGATCTTGGTGAGGGAATCCCTCACCTGAATATTATTCATATATATATATATATATATAAAGAGGTGCTCCTATGAGAGCATCTTTCACCTTACTATGAGAGATAAGGTGGGGCCCTCACATTTAAGTTGTTGGCATTGGATATGGATGTGAGAGCCCCCACTATATCTCTCATAATAAGGTGAGAGCATCTCTCACAAGAGCATCATATATATATATATATATATATATGGGCAAGGCTCTCCTAAGCTCAAGCTTAAGCATACGGTTAGCTCAAGTATGTGGTGGGGCCCACTTTGGGACCCATATGGGGATGGGGACCCGGGGGGGTGATTTCAAGGACTCCCTGGGACCCTCCTATCTACAAAAAAAGTAGCCCTAACCGTGATTTCTATCATCTCCATCTGAGCCCCAAATGTCTAATGGTCAATAGTTCATTTGAATCGGTACACAGTCGATCCAACGGTCCAATAAATTCGGATCTAACCGAAAGTTGGTGGACGTGTGCACTTCAGGGGGGTTGTGTTTGGTCCATTTGGATTGACCAAGGGTGGGCCCCACAAGCGCGAGCTTACAAAATTTGATCCAAAGCTCAAGCTTAGGATAAGGTAAGCTCAAGTATATGATGGAGCCCACCTGGGGACCCATATGGGGATGGGGATTAGCGAGATTTCAAGGACTCCCTGTGACCCTCCTCTCTGCAAAAAATTAGCCCTAACCGTGATTTCTATCATCTCCATCTAGGCCCCAAATGTTTAATGGTCAATAGTTTATTTGGATCAGTACACAGTCGATCCAATGGTCCAATAAATTCGGATCGGAACAAAAGTTGGTGGACATGTGCACTTCAGGGGAGTTGTGTGTTTAGTCCATTTAGATGGACCAAGGGTGGGCCCCACAAGCGTGAACTTATGAAATTTTATCCTAAGCTTAGCTTAGGAGAGCCTTACCATATATATATTTATATATATATATATATATATATTCGTATGAGAGAGTTACTCTCACGGTACTATGAGAGTAGGGTGAGGGCCCTCACATTTTGGCTGTTGGCATTGGATATGGATGTGAGGGCCCCCACCCTTACTCACATAGTACCGTGAGAGTAACTCTTATAGGAGCATCTCCCTACACACACATTTGTAAGAAATCCTAATTGTAAAATACTCCATTTCTTGCCTCTTTTCTGAAATATTGACTTGAAGGGGTTTGAGATTATTCAACACTAGCATTTTCAGAGTCTCAAAACTTTGATGTGAGGCTTAATGAAAGACCTTGTAAGTTATGACACCTGAATAGGTCAAAATACACATTTAACTACATCATATCATATCATATATTTCAATATTACGTGCAAAGTCCTTGCCCTTGATATATCCATGTTATATTTGGAAATAATAGCTCGGAAAGGCAGTGGTAACTCATGGCAAAAAATAGAAAGATGTTCTGAATGGAGCACCACCAGGCCACAATTCATTGGTAACCAAAATTTGATGTCAGGGCACCTGCTTTCCAGGTGTAACTGTAGTTGCAAAGTTATAGGCCAACATCTAAATCTCTCTGAATAGTTGGTGCTAAAGTGTTTGGCATGCAGCCCAAAAAAAGAAAGAAAATAAAAAAGAATGCGACATGGACTAGCTAAAATGTTAAAGCAAGCTTCTTTAATAGGGCCTTCTTTAGATTGCTTTGCATGAGTTGAGAGTGCGGCTGCATTGTTTTTCTAAAAAAGTGTTTTAAGTATGCATCCCTTATAGTTAGTTCATTGATTTTCAACCCATCTGTAGCCTTATATTTTGGGCTTAAAGAGTGATATCCTATTGAGTGTTTGGTGTTAATGAGATGAAGCAACCCTAACATGTGATGTAAGAGCCTAGCCTTCATAGTTATGACTTGAGAAGAGCCCAGCCTTCACAGTGATGACTTAAGGTGTCAAAATGAGATGTCTACAACCGCCACTGATTCCTATTAAGTTACAGAAGTTTATTTTCAAATTAGCAAAAACCACCCTCAAAACTCCGAAGAACTAAAACGAAAACAAGTTTTTTACATTTTATTTGAGGACTTAGACTTTCATTTTAATCAGTAACGCTAATTTAGAAATAATGTGCCTTTCCATATTGATCTGAAAATACTAAACCTATGAATTCTTTATCACAGTCACTACCAAGCAAAGTAATAACGGAAAGTTGAAAACACACAAAGCAGGAAAAAGAAAGAAAAAAAGGACAGCAGGTACACTGCATGGTCTTGAAATCATGTCAAAGCAATAACATTTTTAAAGCATAACACTTAAAATCCCTATAGTTAAACGAAAACACAAGCTGGCAATTAACAATATCATACATCATACTTGGTGAATAGAAGATGAAGAAGAGAATGAATAGCAGACATAAGGCTTACACACAACACATGCACAATCAGAAAATACAGGTATTAAAATACAGCATACCTGGCCCTGAAAGTAGTCTCACATGTTTTCCAGTACTGAAGAACCATCAAAGCATCATCAAGTGTAACTTGGGTCTTAAATCTGATGTCATTCAAAAACTTCTTGCTTTTCACCTGCTTCAAAAATAAAAGTTTCAGCTGTTAATGGTCAATAATTCCAGGTAGGAAAAAAGATAACTGTCAAGTTGATGATAGACGAATAAACAAAAATAATTTTAATCCATTGAGATAAATACACTGAATAGAGAAAATGGGTGTTAAACATACTTTTAAGGTTCTCATATAATTTCAAAATCAAAATAAGAAAAAACTGAACATGGCAATGAATTTCATATGAATGACAGTTCAAGGGAAAAAGTGAACCTGTGGTACAGCATATGGAGCAAAAGCACCAAGGACAGACCGCACTGCCTCACAATCATAGAAAAGATCTTTAGGGTAGTGAAGTTCTTCGTCAATACTTGATGCTATCCACCTATATTCATGAATGCTTCTGACAAATGATGAATCAACAGGCTTATAATTCTCATTGGAGTCAAAAATACAAGAACCATTTACTTTTTCACTAAAATAATTATCCCACATTTTATCAAGAACTTCCAAAAGATATTTACACTTCTCCCGGTGTTTTATCAAAGAGAGAGAGGATAAAAAACTGATCAATTCAGGCGATTCCCAATCCTCAATAATCAGCTCAGTTGAACTATGATCCCCATCTGACTTCATATTTTGGAAAACATTATGTAAAACATCTGCCACTTTCTTCTCAATATGAATCACTCGTACAAAATCTGTAACACCCAATCTCTCGAAAAACTCTCTCCACTTTATCAGACTAGATGATAACGATTGGGTACTTGGATGCTTCAAATAGATCGTGTCAAGCACATGCCATTCAACATCATTATCATCAATCAACTTACTTATATCAATAGCATTGCCAAACTCTTTGCTGAAGTGAATCGATACCTCAGAGGGGTGTTTATAACCATAGTTGGTCAAAACAAAAGCTTTATTTCGTAATTCTGAGATTACTTCCTCCCTTTCAAATGAGCAGCTAGGGCATGTAGTGTGAAGGTGGAACATAACAAAGCAAAGGTATTCTGTCATCAGGTGGTTGTCTTTACATGTAACTACATAATTGGACATAGCTGGCAAAATATGAATTTTTATAATTTCATGTGCTGACAACCGTTGGACACCAATTCTAAGAAGCATTTGCTTGACACTTTCCACTCGAGTGTCTTCATTGCTGTTACTGCCTACAGTTGCAGCAGATAGAATGACTGGATTTACAGTCCGAAGTTTCGCATAGAGGTTGGGAAAATCTTTCGAACTGTGTTCAGCTTCAGAATTGAAAGCGTCACAAGTTAACCAAATGGGACCTTCAGCCAATGACCCAAACGAACCATCAGAAAGTGGAATAAATGGAATTTTTCCAAGACTCTTGATAAGATCACTTTCTATGCCAGAATTTAGAGAGGGGTGATGTACTGAAGACTGAACTGATAAAGTGGTATAAAGAGCATCTAGCCATGAAGATAACCACTCAAGACCCATTGACTTAATGCCGTCATTGGTATGACACATTGATGATATAAATTTAACTAAAACATCAGGTCCATAATCTTGAATACCCAGAGCCTTGGCTAATGGATCAGCCAGGATAATATCCTTATTCATATAACCAACACCAAGATGCTGATGGAGTAAATCCTCAGGCAAGAGAGTATGAGCTTGCTCAGTCCAACCTCTAAGAACCCTGCAAGGAGGAACCCATTGCATATTCCGTCCCTCTATAAGCAAACAATTTGACATTCGTAATTTAGAAATAATCATATGAGGAAGACGAGAGAAGAACCCATGAACTTCACCTACAAGTGGAACAAAGCTCATATAAACTGTCACAGCTTTTCCGGGATTCTCGCGGAAGCAGGGAAGGGCACAGAAAGATCTCTCTGCACTGACAAATAAAGCTGGGAACTCAGACAACAACCACTGATTCCAGGCACTATCTCCATCAACTTCTTCTCTAGAAGAAGGCAGAATGAAATCCCCTTGAAGAATAAATTTCAACCCATACGTCCGTAGAGGAAGAAAAGAAAATACTGGCTGCTGTTCTAAATGTGGCTTGTACCCTCCCTCATTGGACTCCTGTAGTGTGAAAGCTATTGCGATCTCTGTAGTTTGCACATCGGGACGAATTGTACTAGCTCGTAAATTCTGACTGGCCATCAACCAAAGCATTTTATCTTTGCCATGCGAAACTTTAACAATACCATCTCCCAAGATCTCTTTTCTCATGACAGTGAGTGAATCATCGAGCATATTTCTGAATTTTATACATCGGAGGCGATGAAGAAATAATAGTAAGGAAGGATGAAGATCTGAAAACATGGACATAATAGAACTCATGCCCGTTCCTTCTTTAAATTTTGATCTGAAAGGAAGCACGATGCAAGTATTCCAACTCTTAGAATCAGTTTGATCTACTTCACCAGATAATTGCCTCGTAAAAAAGTTGATATCACATGGAGAGACCACAGTTGGCAGAACCAAACCAATCTGACCCTCGCTTGCGTCAAACTTTACATGAAACCCATTGGAATGAATCTCAGGAGCATCTGTTACCTGAAAAAAAGATCAGCTCAAATTCTTGCAAGTTGAATATTACCGAAAAATATCACTAACCATGCATTTTGAAAATAAAGGTTGTCCACATTGTAAAGGATGGTAAGGATGCTTTTAATAAATGAAATGCTGGCAATGTGCAACCAGCCCTATGCTCTAGATATTCTGCAAAGTTGCATAATCCGGCAGGTCGCCACCCCTAGTGGGCTGGACTTGTTGTAGGCATAATTGTTATGCGTCTAGACAGATGGTCTCCAGTCCATGGTTTGTGGCTTGTTGGGCTCATATGGACCTGGATGGACCTGATTAGATGGCCTAATTGGACCATTAAGGTCTGGTTTGGATCCCCAACAATTTCAGCACCTGTATAATTAAATATAGAACCCATTTTAAGCCTGTCTTGACCATCCAGAGTATGATTTGGTCCCTCTTCTTGATAGATCCCTGATTGAGACAGATCAAAAGCCCTTGTGATCGATCAAACCGATCCAAATAATCTAAAGCCCGATGGATCGTATAGCTCGCTAATGGCTTGCTACCATGGCTTTTATAGTCCATCTTATTCAGAATTTCTCGCCTGATCGATCATACGATCCATCAGATCCAAGCCTTCCACTACTGCATCACAAGCCCAACCATTTGGACCGGGCAGTCAAATCTAGTTTCCCAAACATTGGGAAAGATAAAGAGCTAATCCAACAAAATTGTTCATATTAGCCTACCCGAAATACTGATTTGAAGCCAATTCCTTTCTGGCCTATATATCCAGTATTTGATCCTTTCTTTGTTGAATTCCCAACATCACAAAGTGCTCGAATGTTACGAGCGGAAAACCCTTGCTCATTATTTAGAACAACAACACCAGTAGATTGAAGAATGAAAACCAATGCAGGCTCCACATTTTCTGGATACATATTATCATCTGCATTCTGAACCTGAAGGAATAGGGTAAGAGAATTAGGGACAGCTGTTGAAAATTTCATTTAGATAAACATAGACTTATTCCCAACCTTAAAAGTAAAGAAAAAGGTTGAGGGCATAACTCCAAATGAATTAAGTATTTTGGCATGATAACACATTATTCAAACAGAAAAGAATACAACAAGAAAGGTAATTCGGCCTGGTTTGCAGCTAAATTTCCACACAATCATAAAAGACAATAGCCTAAGTTCACATGGAAAAGGAAAACAAGAAAAATTGATAAGGACATCACAGCTCCTCCGTTCAAACTCTACAAACGGAAGAAGAAATCACAAAGGCAGGCCTCTTTGTGGTTAGATGGTTACTTCTTGGTGATGAAGATCCACCGTTGGATTGTAAATCTGATGCAAATCCACCAATGGATTACAAATCTAAAGCAGATCCACCGTCTGATCCAAACCCATCTAACATCTGGCCCATGATCAAGACGAAAACCTCATGTGGTAGACATTAGAAAGGCCCCACATTGGGATGGACCATTGAGAAAAGAAGCAAAAAAGAAGAGCATTGAATCAAGAGGGTCCATCAAGGGGCCCACAAAATACGGACCATTCATGATCCGTACGGCCAATTCTCGAAGGCTGAATCATGCCCAAGCTTGCTTATTATTATTATTATTATTATTACTACTGCAGCTACTATTTGATTTATTTGAGAACTATTAATAGTGAGACCATTATTGTTATGTTAGTGGTTAGTCTCAACCCTTCATGTGTTTTCATGGTTGAGATCTAGTTTGGTTTACGGTTTTATCTTTATAAAGCATTGTAGACTTTATTTTTCAATGAATGATTGGATGGATGCTTGAGTGCTCATACTCTCTCCCTCCCGGAAAGGATTTGGCGTGAAGCCACCAGTGGAATCCAGTAAATCAGGTATCTTCTCTCCCCTCTCTTACTTTTCGTAAGTTAATGGTTTTGTTTCATCCCATCATCATCATCTCCACCATAGAACAGCCATAAATCCCATTTTCCGTACAACCTAACCTCGTCAAAATCCAACCCAAATCCCAAGATCCCATAGTACATGCCACCAGCCTTACACTAATAAACCTTTTGTCCCACAGCTACCACCACTACCTTTACATTCATACACCGACCCATCTATATTCACTTTTTCATGATTACATCATCTCCTAGTCATCCAATACTATAACTGCAGCCCCACCAACCCCACCAGCATTGACCGACACCCATATCCACCTAACCAGGTCCAACAGAACCTGATCCGAACCAAACCAGGCCCAGCCGAGCCCAGCTAAACCTACCTGGGCCTAGATCCACCTGGCTGAACTTGATTTTTCAAGTTTTGTGAACCCATTTGAACCCTCTTTCAGCCCTATTTTACAGTTAGATAGATAAAATCTGAATGTTATTGGACTGTTTTGCGTATTTATTGCGAGATTCCTTGAAGCACAAATCTGAATTTTTTCTTTCAATATCATGCACATCAATTTTATTCAATGCCTTTGAACTTGGCCCATTTATCAAATCCTCAAAGGGGACAGCGAGTCCACTTGATTTTAATTGATCCCTAAGCTAGTGGAAGGATATCCTTTCGTTGAGACCCTCGATCTTAATTTGAGGGGTCCGCATGGCGGGATTGTGATAAGGCTAAGACTCATCACTAGATTCTTAATTAAAATTTGATAAGAGAGGTCCAGTCTGAATTTTAATTTTATATTTTATTTGTGAATGTTAATGCTTCTCTGATCTCAGTTAGTCATACAGTTTAGCCTTGCATTGTCCTGCATCAAAAATATTTGGTTTAGGATTAAAAATCATGATGCAGAACAAATGAAGTGGAACCAGAAAAGAATGCAGTTAAATAAATCATGCACCATAGTTAATGCCTTGTTTGAGACATGGATCACAGGGACTGCTAATGTCTCATATCCCTTATCCTATTGGTTTGAGGCAGATTTCTCCCAAGAATTGATTGAGAGTGATAAAGTGAACCATGAGATCCCAAACAAGCAACAAAAGGTTGAGGCCTCAACTCCAATGTCTAAACGAGTCACTTCCCATATATCGCATTCTACTGAAGGAACAGATGGGTAGAAGTTTTCATAATTCTTTCTATGATTGTTTTCCAAATTCAAATCAATGGAATGTAGGAATGACATATGAAAGACAAGCTGATCTCAATTTCACCACCAACATCATCATCAAAGCCTTGTCTCAACTATGTTTGTCAGCTAAATCAATTCTATTTCTCCATTCCAGTCTATCTTAGGCTAAATCCTCAAATAGGTTGTACCTCTTCAAATCCAACCTTACTACTTCCATCCATGTCCTCTTCGGCCTACCCCTTTCCCTAAGCAGGCCATCAACTTGCATAGAAAGACTTCTCACTGGCGCGCCGTTGCTGGATTATGTTTGACATGACCAAACCATCTCAAACTGAAATTCCAAATTTTAATGGCAGCATGAATGGTGAAGAATTTTTTGAATGCTGAGAAAATGTGGAAAGTATGTTTGAATATAGAGAAATTTGGGATTCAAAGAGGGTTAAATTGGATGAAATTAAATTAAGCGGAAAAACCGCCGCTTGGTGGACCCAAAACAAGCAGATAAAATAACGAATGGGGAAAGATCCAATTGTTTCACGAGGAAAAGATCGAAAAAAAAAAAATGCAAGGACATTTCCTTCCACTCAATTTCACACAATCCCTATACATAGCATGCTATTTAACAAGAAGAGAGGCTGTGGATGAATATTCCAAAGAATTTTATCATCTAGTGACCATGAATGACAAAAACAACAGAAGATAAACTTGTAACACATTACATTCATGGTTTAAGTCCGTCTATGCAAGCAAAACTATCTGTCTGTACGTTCTACAATTATCAACGTAATAAAGCCATTGAAAGATACCAAAGGAGGGGCAAACAAGTGGCTGGTCCATCATCCAATCGAACCAATAAAGGTTTGTTTCATAATGTGAATAGATCAACGAAAGATATGCAACAACAGAGGGATGGCCTTGATTGATAGGTGTTTCAATCGACAGTTGGGGTACTTGGTAGATCCAATGATAAAGGCAAATCCGCTATTAAATGTTTTAAATGAGAGCCACGGCATGTAACATCTGACTGTCACAAATGAATAGTTAAAGTTCCTAAAAATAACTCTGTTAACAATAGTGATGATGATGAAGCAACTAATTATGATGGCGATGTTTGTAGTCCCGTATTTGATGAGTCCTTGTTGCACTTATGACATGTACCTGCTTATCCATCCCATATCTGGACATCACAAGTACAGTACATACTGGTTTTGATTCTCTTTAGATCACTTTTATACGCTAAGTTGGATGAGTACAGCTTCATGTGGCAGAATCCTATACTGCTACAAGGTATCTAATGAACAAAATACCAAAACAGGAGATTTAAGGATTCTGCGTGTTATTTATGTAAATATCTATTATAGAAAAAAATTAACATGCAAAGACAATACCAAGGAAAAAAATAATGTAACAAATCTTACTAAAGGATTCAAGTACTAAAAATCTAAACATTTTATTCATCGTCTTCCTCTTCTTTGTCTTAACCAATATGGGATCAGCTTCCTGTGTTCTACTCAAGAGAAAAAATTTAAAAAAAATTAAAAATAAAAAGAAGAAAAAAGAAGAAAGAAAATGAAACCATTCTAAAATGCTTCAAAAGGAAAATCATAATAATATTCAACTGCACAATAATGTTTAAATCAGAACTAAGGGCATGTTTGGCAATGGTCATCGTTGAGGATTCCTCACAACTTTCCTTGCTCACATGGGAAATTCACATTCAGTAACCACAGGAAAACCATGGCAAGGAGTCTTGGAGTCCTTGCTTCCGATTTTTTTTTTTATCAAACCTTCCCAGTCTGACGTCGCAAATCCATACGCGCCACAAAACATAGAGATACAATGCTATGGATGGAAGGTATAGGATCACCAGTTTTTTTATTGTTTTTTTTTCCTCCCTTAATCAAGATTCAAACCGGTAATCATGTTCAAAAGGCCCAAAACGGCTTGGTGGTCAAATATCAGCCGTTGATTCCTCATAGATTTTGAGATGTTAGCAAAAAAAAAAATGTCCAAACCATTGGACCTCAATTTCTGAATTTTTGTGGGCCACTTTTGCAAAATCCAAACCATTAATTATCTTCGGAAGGCCAAAAAGGGCAATGGGGTTAAATTTGGCAGCAGCATCCATCATGGATCATGAGAAAATGGCAAAAAACTCCAAACCGTTGATCTGCCACAATGCAAAAAAGGGATTTTTTTTTTTTTTGCAGTCCAATGTTTTGATACCTGTGGGCCCCAAAAACATTATTCAAACCGCGCGTCATTTCTAAAAGACCAAACATGGCTAGGGGCTCAAATTTTAGCCATACATCCATCATGTATTTTGAGATATTTGCAAAAGTTCAGACTCTAAAACTGAGATTTTTTATTCCTGCGTGCCCCATTTGCATGATCTGAACCATTCAAATACTCTAGGGAGCCAAAAACGACTAGGGGGTGAAAGCTCCAGTACAGATGGTAAGATTCCTTCTTTTTTTTTTTTTTGGCCAAACTCGGAACACTCCTCAAAAGTCCTCTTCAAGGGTAGCTTGGTTCCAGGTGAACAGAGAATCCTCCAACCTCTTTGTTTACCAAATGTGCCCTAAAAGAATTGTGAAGAAACTAACATGGTTTAGTGTCAAATATATTTATGATGCCACTCAACATTCAATCCAAAGAATCCAAATACCATAGCTGCATGTATTTGTGTTATGATAAAAGGAGGAAAAGGTCAACTTGTGAAAAACGAAACACTTCCACAAAATAAAATAGTAAAAATCTGGTACCACAGTAGTTCAAACCACAAAGCTATTGTAAAATCATGAAGTTGACTTTCAATAATCAATTTGATTAAAGGGGGCCTTCTACTGACAACTCAAGTCAAGAGAACATATCTTAGATGCTTACCAGCTCAAGAAGGAAATGTGAATCTTGTGAGTACAACTCCTGTGAAAGACAGTGAAGTGCTCTCCCAAGGCGGGCATGCTGCTTCTTTAACAAATTACTCTCGGCAAACTTGAGATTTGGGTCCAAACCAAACTCTTCACGCCTGATCGATTCAATAATACGGGACGCATCCTCCTGTAGCTGATTATCTTCTAATGAAAGTGGAACACAACTATCACCAGGCATCTCGCCAGACACTTCATAAGAAACCTTCCCTGCCTGAACTTCAATAAATGTTTCATGATGAGCATCTAGCAGATTAGGCCTTGCCTCAAGAGTGGCCATCTTACCATCTGTGGTTAATGAATTATCAGTTGAAGTCACTGCATGCTTCAACTCCATGCTAAATACAGGATCCAGTGTTTCAGAGGTCTTGCTCATGATCTCAGTACCAGTAGCTGCCACGGAATTAAATGCATGGTAATCATCAACCCATTCCAATATTCCGAGGCAGAAGCCAACGTCATGAAGCATAATACGTTGTTCAGGTAGGTTGCATTCCCGTAAAATGACCGCAGGAGCATCTTTTGTAAAGGACCGCAAGCCAGCTAGCAATACATCCATAGCAAAACTGCGGAATTCTGAAGGTAGATAAGCAACACAATCAAGTACAAATTTCGATGCCACACCAATGCTTTTATTTGTTATATATAGGGTGTCAGGAAGTTCATTGTTTGTTGTATAATCAGCAATAGCAACAGTATCCAGGGTGCCAAAAGAATGTGGGTCACTATCAAAACCCCTAGCCTTCACCATCGGTCCACCCAATTCTTTTCCATGCATAAGAGGAACCCCATTAATTTTCACTCCAGAAGTCATAGAATTTTTTATGATGACTTCAAATGCTTGGCGTGCGTAACATTTTAAAAGGGATAGTGGAACATTGGACATTCCTCCATACAGGGACAGCATAGACAACAATTTCAGTGCTGTGTGGAAGGAGGAACCTTGAAGTGCAGCTTCCAAGAACTCATCAACAGTAGCTGAGGATTCAATTCGTATTAACTTCCCATCACTTGTAACTATACATGACAGTTCTTTACCATGAAATCCATTCAATAACCATTCTAACAAAGGACCAAGAGAGGGAGCAAATATAATATCCCAATGAGACCATGAACGCAAATCTGATAACATTGGTGCTTTAAGTAAGCATTCAATAGCATCTTTGTCGGAAATAGATCCAAGGCAGCCACTTGTTTGTCCTAACTCAGTATTCATCTCAGAAACTTCAGATAAATGGCTAGCATTCTGTACCACCGAGCACCCATTATATCTCATCCCCAACAATGTAACAGAAAACATAACACGCCTCGAAACATCACTGCTCTTCTGTCTACTTATAAGATCCAAAAAATCTTCATCGGGATCACTACCTCTTAGTTGAAAGCTGATCAAAGGAAATTGTTTCCTGATTATAGCAGAAATTTGTTGCTTGTTGGTAACAACATTTTTCCCCAAGGCACTTAAAGCCTGGGACAGCAGTTCCCGTAGCTGAAGCTGAACGATAGAAACCTCTAGGTCTCCAGTCATCCCTTCATGGAATTCATAAGGAAACATAGAGGCATGCTTTTCCAGGAATGCAATAAAATCTCTATAACCGAGGGAACCAAATACCTTGGCAGAAAATTTCTGTGTCAACCATTCCTCACAATCACGGAACTTTCTGAAGGATGAAATTTGATCTTTTAGATGCAATTTTCCACCTCTAGGCATGACATGGTTAATGTCAAAGTATGTAGTGATCTTTTTAATTATATCATCGACAGTGATGCCTGCAGAATGCATAAAAAAAAAAAAGAATAATAATAATAATAACACTAAGAATAAGAATAAGATATTGAGTGTAAATTTGTGAAAGATTACGCAATCTTGAGTATTTATGAAGAGATAATTAAAAGGCATATGTAGGTTATATATTTTTTTATAACAATAAATTTTATTTCACCAAACCCAAAAAGGGACAAAACACAGCAATACCAAAATCAACAAAAAGAAAACAAAAAATAACTAAACATCAAAAGAAATGGAAGAGCGAAAAACTCCTTCTCAAGCAAAGACTATCTGCCACAGCATTTGCTTCTCTAATAGAAACCTACTCCTAACTAATAGAGAAGACTTAGATCCTAATCATAATCTTAAAAGAACAATCTAGTGGCATTCAAAATGCTCAGCTGTGCAGGGAGAAAATTAATTATGTGCTCCATCAGATAATTTCCATCCTCTACCTAGTCCTTCATTTGTGCATACATTTTTGTCGTTCGGTCTATGGCTTTAACTCCACTTTTTCCTTTGTATCTCATACTTGTCAGACTTGCTGTAAGTGTCCTTGCTTAAATTTATTTGGTGACGTAAATTCATGCTTTGACACATTGAGTATCATGATATTCTCACTTTTGGTGTCTTCTATGGTCTCACGAATATTCACAGATATAGCCATTTTAATGAACAAGCGAAGTTGATTAGATTTAGACTGCTCCTGTTAAAAAACAAGGATGCATTTACATGTAAATACAGAACAAGTGCGGACTGGTTTGTAAATCTTATATCTTCAGTAAAAAAGATCCCATACACTTGTTAAGAAATCTGGAATAGCACTTATACGAGCATTGAACAGCACCTACTGAAGAAGTAACTCCACACAAGGGCCTATAGGCATTGACATAAGCCCTAACAGATGGGGAAAAAACCGCTGAAACTCTGGTTTTCCTCTTTTATTACTCCAAGTTAATTCTCCTACCAGTCAAGAATGCTCTAATACCAAATTGTTGATGTGAATTCGGCGTGAGCCCGGACCCTCCAGCCTGCTTTTTGCTAGGTTTGGGCCTTAGGTTTTAGTACTCGGATCGAGCCTGGATCCAATAATCTACTAGACCAATTAAATTAATATGCAAACCAGGCTTGGAGTAAGTGAAAGAAGCCCGAAGCTCCATATAAGAGAAATTTTGTGATTTGGTTTATCGTAAAATATACGAACAGTTTAGGGTTTGCAAATTGCAACCATAAGTCCATAACCCTTCATTTCCTCTCCTTTTCCTAAAACCCTCTTCTCCTTCCATCTCACTTGGCGCACTTATTCTTCCAGTGGCCCTTCATCTCCTTATAATTCACACTCTAGTCTTCCATAGTCTTCCATGGAAAGTTTTCATGGGTGTGTTTAGTTGGACTTCCCCTTTTTTTTTAATGGTATGCTTAGTTGGACTTCCTAAAAATGCTTCTTGGGATTTTGGCTTTGGAAAAGCCCCGAAGCCCTTAAAAGCATGTTTGGTTATTAGATTTTCGAAATGGCTTTTTAAAAGTAACATCCGAAAAGGCACACTAATGTATGCCCTAGGGTTAGGGCTTGCGGGAAAGTGTCGAAGCACAATAGGGAGCCGAAGCACGTGCCCGTAGACACTTCAACAAGTCTCCGCAAAGACGATAACAAGGACGCACCTCAATGGGAAAACCCAAAATCAATTAATCAAATCTGCAAAATAAATCTCTTACAATGCATATAAATAAGAAAATGAAAACTTGGTGGCTAAAAAAACCAAATAATCTAACTTAGGAAATAAAATATTAATCCTAATGAAATTGGAAACCTAAACCTAATTACAATTCCTTAACTAAAATTAGAAACTTATGACTATAATTAATGAATTAAAACAACCTTAAATCTACTTGGGCTTACACATGTGGCCTAAGGTCCATCTGCATCACACACCTAAAAAAAAAAAAAACCCAAACCACTTCGCTTTCAGAAATCCCGTTTTCATTTTGTCTAAAGCGAGAAGCAAAACGGGAAGCATGAGTTTTTTTTAGTTTTTTCTTTTTTTTACTTTTTTTCCTTTTCTTTTGGCGCTCTTTCTCCAACAAAACATTAGAGTAGCTGTCCTTACTAATAGATTTATATGCTTGAATGTAGTGTATCAAATGATGCTAGTCCTGAATCATACAATATAGAATTTTTTTGAATTTTTTTCTTTCATTTAAATTGTCCCATTCTACTCTTTCCATCTAAGAGCATCTTACTTTGACTGCTGTTTCTAAATAGAAATCTAGGGTTTGATTGCTGTATTTGGCATTTGGGGGTGTTTGGAGCATGTTAGTACTTCTGGTAAAACCCATTAAAGGTGGAACCCACCATGAATGCAAAGCACCTGTGGATACTTGGACCATACCACAGACTTCATGCAGTGATTGTGAAATCAGGTTTGAGATTGACTAACAAATGATGGGCTCGGGATTGACATATTTGAGGCAGAGCAGGTTTGGCCAAGCATTTACAATTCCTGTTGGGCTTTGGCCAGATATAAGCCTATGCTAGTATTTTATATTTAAGCTCCTTGATTTTTCTTAGAAGTATTAGGCCAACAAATATTATGTTCGAATATAATTGGGAGATGCTTCAGGACCCCTTCGTTATTTATGAGGTGAGACCATAGTTTGATGGGGTATTTCGAGTGGGACTTGTTTTGGTTATACCATAGACTCCTAGTAATGTTAGGAATAGGAGTGGCACATGAGAAGGGAATAATAAAATTAGGAAGAGGACTTTGGGAAGGATTCTAACTCTAGCTTTTATATATTGATCGACCCCAAGCCTTTCTCATGCCATTCTCTCTCTCACTTTTCCACTTTCTTTCCCATCGAGCCAAAGCCTAGTTTAGTATTAGCCTTGAAGAAAATAGGAGGAAGAACCAGTCCTAGTTAGCCATAACAAGTGAGTAGAAATTCTGATCTAATTGTATGGTTATGAATTTCTGGTTTTGCTCGTGTATTTTTTATTCCTCTATTTTATGGTGAGTGAAATTCTTTATATGCATACTGTGTTGATGTGGATAGCTAATTGATTGTTGAGTAGATTTCTTCGTACACAGGTTGTGATGCTCTTCCATATGTGAATATAGCGATTCGATTCGATTGCTGTAGATCCTGTATGACTGCACTAATTGTTTTCCCAACACTATTGAATGTTTTCCATGGTGATAAATCTGACTTCCCACAACAGATTTCATGTTTCAGAATTAATCAGGCAGTGTCGACAAGCCTAGGCTCTGTTTTGACAATAAAGAATGACCTGTGGTTGGGGTCAGATAGGACGATTAGGTTTCTTATGATTAAGATGATGCCTAGAGGATGTTTTCCTGCAGAGAGAACCAAATCCAATAGAGATACAAACAGAAATTGGAACCTGCAAGGTTCAGATCGTTAAAGCACTAATTTGAGGTTGTGGGACCACATGGCCCACTTGATGAGAGATCTGGTCCAGGGATCCGAAGGGGGACTCATGGGCGACCCCCCTAGGGTAGTGGACCCATGTGGAGTGGGTCCCATCTGGGCCTTCATCCAGTTGCCTTGATGGAAGGAGGCAGCAGTTTGCAGATTTTTGGGCTGAATGTTGACATGCCCTAGTGGGACCCCCAGGCCCACCTGATCAGAGATCAGATCCACTGATCTGTTAGGGGACCCAGACGCAACCATAGCGGTGGAGGACCCATGTGGAGTGGGCCCCATCAGGCCCATCATCCGGATGACTCAAGGTTAGGAAGCGTGAGACCCATCTCTGTGAATGTAGACTTCTGAGTTTGGATGAGTGTTTTGGGGCTGGATGATACTATTTTTCATATGAACACCATAGGAATTTAGAAATCTCACTTTGGCCCCTCTCCTTTACTTCTTCTTTGAATTCTATAACTGTTCTGAAGATTTAAATAAGCCCCTGATAATTATAGTAATCACAACTGGGCATTTTACTTATTTCATTGAATCCTAAGTTTCTGAAATCACAAACAAAGGCTTGTTATTCATTGTTATTATTTGCAAATTGTTTTAATTGTTTCTTTTAGTTCTTGATTTGTTAAATTTGCACCTTTGGACCCTGTTATTTGAATTAATGGTGACTTGATATATGTATGTGGATTAATATGCTTATGTCTTTGTTATTTGGGGATCTCATAGTGGTTAAGTTGGAAATCGAGTAACTCCCTCAAAACTGTAAAGGGTGAGCTATGTAATTGACCTCTCACACCTCGGACACCAATATTGATTCGGACTGGGGGCAGATTAAATCCACATAATTTGAGAATGGGCTGATTATGGAGTTTGCCCATTACAAATGTTGAGGACATGCTAAATATAAGATTTTTTTATGAGACAAATATTTGCTATTTGAATTGGAGAACTAAGATACAGTGATTGTTTGTTTGGAGAAACCTTTTGGACACCCCTAGACCACTAGCACTGTATGCTATGATGCACGGATACTTCAGAATGGGCAACGTATCGTATCCGATACTTCACTTTTTATATGTAAAATCCGTGTCCCTGCCATGTCCATAGCATGTCCCTACCGTATCCATTTTGTATCTGGGCATCATAGACGGTATGGGATGACGTCCCCATACAAATGGCCAATTTTGTGAGGATTGTTGACTTCGGACCATTTTGGGAAAGGCTGATTTTGTGGTACAAGTTTGATGGTTTTGGACCAAATGGTCGATTTTGCCTTGGATAGAAAAAAAGGATTTTGTGATGTGCATGAATGAGTTTTGGGAACTCTTTTGTACATGTGATATCTTTGTGGAACTTTAACTTTGGGCTTGTGCTATCAAGTGGTTAGGAGGTTGTCGTTTGTTTGACCCGATTACACCCTAGCTTGAGTGAGACTCTTGGATGTTACTTTAATTTGTTGTGTAATATTATCTAAGTATATGTTTCAATGCACAAATAGATTAGAATATCTACTCACTCAGTTGTACTGATATTTTGTGGATTTGCCCCAATCCTTTTTCTTTTTTTTTTTTAAAAGGCTACTTTCATTAAAAAAAGGCAAACAGTACAAGAGAAAAGTACTGAAAGCAAATGACAGCAAATGCAGAAAAACAGAAAAAGATCTAAGAAAAGGCCAGCTCTTTCCAATGATACACAATTTGATCTAAGGAATATCCTCTGAAGGAAGGAAGAATCGGCACCCAAAGAGGTACTAGAAATTTTGATTTCTCCACCAGCCTCCTCTCATTCGAAATAATTTCTTCAAAACATCTTGAGTTTCTTTCCTTCCAAATTGTCCAAATCACCACCAAAAAAGACAGCCGCCACATCATTTTGCCTCTAGGGTACCCAATAGGTGCCTTGCATGCTTGGAAGAGCTCGGGGAGAGAGAAAGAGAGGAAGGACTCAGTAGAAGCCAAACTCGCGAATTATAGACATCCGAATAGCATGAGCAGATTTACAAGTTAGCAAGATATGGTTTACAGATTCTTCGTCGCTCAAGCACATAGGGCAGCCATTCACAATCATCATCCCTCTCCTTCTTAAAAGATCTATGGTAGGAATCCTCGATTTTAGAGCAAGCCACCCGAAAACCAGCACCCTTGGAGGAGCTTTCAACTTCCAAACTCCATTCAGCCCACTCTTCTCCTTGGGATTGCTTAGGATAGCTTTAAAGAAAATGGACACAGAGAATGATCCATTATTAGATGCTATCCACACCCTAGCATCTGTTCTATTGAAATGAATGTGGAGACAGTTTAGGGAGTTAAGGAGAGCAAGGAACTGAGCTTCTTCATGATCCTTCAGGTTTCTCCTAAAAGTGGGACCCCAAACCACCTGACCACCAATTGAGCTCATATAAGAACTGACTGCGGCATCCCTGGCGAGAGCACACTTAAACAAGTCAAGGAATTGATCACACAACGCCCTTTCACCCATGGTTTAAAATCTCGATCTCGGTCGCGGTATCGGCCAGGCCGAAAAACCGATATGATATCGATATCGGTCCGTCGCAGTGTGAATTTTTTTTTAATCCAAAAAAAGTTCACAAAAATATCCAAAAAAATTTAAAATATTAGAAAATATTGGAAAACAATATTTTTTTCCATTAATAACAACAATAAATCAAAATCTCGGTCACCTTAAGTTATGAGTCCTGTGTGTGTCGCAGTTCACTGTCTTCTTCAGTATTTCATATAATGCAGTCATTATTGATGCTCATGATCAATTTATTAGTGTAAAATATAAGAAAATAAATATAACATATCAATTATCATTTAATACTAACTATTAATAAGCCTTTAGTATCACAAATATTATAACAAGTAACAACAATTATTTTTAGGAAAAAAAAATTTAATATAATCATTTTCAAAATCCTAAATATATAAATCTAGCATAAAAGTATGTAGATCAATCATTTACACATCATACAATGATCATGAATCATTAAAAGAACATATTTATGATGAAATTCCCAAAAAATAATATATTATAATTCAAATATTAAAAAATCCAAAAATAAAAAAATTGAAAATAAAAAGTTCAAAATCATGTGTATGAGTATATCTAGCATGAAAGTATGTAACTCTAACTTCTAAATGAAGAACATAACACAAGTGACAAACCCAATGATTTCCATGCTTCATCTAAAAATTAAAAAAAAAAAAACACATAATAAAATTCTTTAAATTGATTTTCTCTTACCTTAGATGATATTTTCTTCAAAAAAATAGATGTGGAATTTGAAAATATGCAAAAGGGAGTATGGCTGCTGCTATGGGTAGTAAGGAGATGAGAAGAGTGGAGAAGAAGAAGAAGATGAAGATGGGGAAAAAGTTGCAAAAATTAGGGTTTTTACCCTTTTTATCACATCTCAGCCGATATTTTGAAAATATCGGCCGAGATCTCAGTTAGACCGAGACGAAGTCCATCTCGGCCGAGATATACCGAGATTTTGGGGATTTTTTACCGAGACCGATATCTCAACGAGATATCGGCTCGGTATCGGCCGAGATTTTGATCCATGCTTTCACCTACCCATTTATCCGTCCAAAAGAGGGTCTTCTCCCCTGAACCAATTTGGTACTTAATGTTCTCCATGAAGAGTTTTTTTACTAAGAGGATTCCTTTCCAAATAGGAGAGGAGTTCGAAGGAGGGTCTTGGACATCCCAGCCGTGCCTTTGAAGGTTGTATTTCTTTTCCAGCACCTGTATCCAAAGGCCTTGAGAACCATCTCCAATCCTCCACAACCATTTACCAAGAAGAGCTTGGTTCATCTTCTTCAGGGGTCTAATTCCTAGCCCTCCTTCTTCCTTCGGCTTACAGATGGAATCTCAATCTACCAAGTGCAGCTTCTTCTGGGAGCTTGTGCCATGCCATAAGAAGTCTTTTTGTTGTCTTCAATTCTCTTTATAATTGAGGCCGACCATTTAAAGATGGAGAAGTAGTAGATAGGCAAGTTCAAGCGGACAAATTTGATCAAGGTTACCCTTCCTCTTATAGATAGGTACTTAGCTTTCCTGGAAGACAGCTTTCTCTCTATCTTTTCCACAACTGGGTTCCAAAGAGATTTAGTGACCTGTCCCGAGCACAACAGCATGCCTAAGTACGAAATTGGAAGTTCCCCAATCTTACATCCCAGGATTTCTGAACATTTAAGGAGCAAAGGCTTTTTAGATTTTAGCCCGATCACCTCACTCTTGAAAAAGTTGACTTTTAGGCCTGACACTGCTTCAAAACATAGTATTGTGGCTTTATAACATTTCTAACTTGATCTTCTTCTACGCCACAGAATATTAGAGTGTCATCAGCGTACTATAAGTGGCTGATTACTTGGGGATTTCTAGCCACTTTGAAGCCTTTGAATAAACCAACACTCAAAGCCTTCTTTATCATTTTTCCAAGTGCTTCAGCTACAATTACGAATAGAAAAGGAGAGAGAGGGTCCCCTTGTCTTAGCCCCCTGCTAGCTTGGAAGTTGCCCTTTGGAGACCCGTTCAACAAAATGGAGAACCAAGCTGAAGAAATGCACTCCTGGATCCACATCCGCCATTTTTCCCCAAACCCCATTCTTCCTAACATGTAATGAAGAAATTTCCAGTCCACTCTATCAAAAGCTTTCTCCAGTTCTAGCTTGCATATGATCCCCGGGTTCCTATCCTTGAGTCTTGAATGCACACATTCATTGGCCACCAAGATGTCATCTAATATTTGCCTTCCCTCTACAAAAGCGCCTCGTTCATTGGAGATTATCTTTGGCATAATCTTTTGTAATCTCCCTGCTATAACTTTGGAGAGGATTTTATAGGGACTTCCCAAAAGATTGATGGGTTTATAGTCTTTGATACCAAGGTCTCCTACTTTCTTCGGGACTAGCGGAATGAAAGAAGGCCCCAAACCTTTGGACAATTTACCCCTTTACGAGAATTCTTCAACAAAATCTATTACATCCTTTTTCAACAGCTTCCAGAAGCGCTGAAAAAAGCTATCAGAAACCCATCTGTGCCTGGGGCCTTATCACCTGCAAGGCTGAAGACTGCTTGACGAATTTCCTCATCCTCGAAATTTCTTTCAAGCCACTTCGCCTCTTCTTCTCCAATTACTTCGAATTCTAAATTTCCCAGATGAAGTCTCTCCCAACCTTCAGCAGTGAAAAGACATTGGAAGTAGTCTATTATGTGAGAAATTATCTCCTCTTTTTTTCTCTAGCCTATTTCCACCAACCATAATACTTTGAATTCTATTTGCTCTTCTTCTCGATGAAGGCATACCATGAAAAAACTTTGTATTTTTATCTCCTCTTTTAGCCAATTGCACCTAGATCTTTGTTTCCATCTTATCTCCTCCTCCCTTACTTTTCTTTGGAAATCATCTTTTAGCTCGAACCTTTTCTTTTCTTCGTCACTAGACAACTGATCACTTTCCTCCTTCTCATCTAAGGCTTGGATTTCAGCTAGAATTTTTTTTTTTTGGAGATTCACGTCTCCAAAGTGTTCCTTTGCCCACTCCTTCATTTTTAATTTCAACAACTTTAGTTTAGTGGCCAGTCTATGACCCGCCCATCCTTCCACTCTAATCTCCTCCCACCATTTCTGAACCAGCCTAGGGAAGCCACATGAGTTCCAAGCGGAAGGGGGATGGTCCCCATCTTTCACTTTCCGAATCAAGCAGAATCGAGCAATGGTCTGAAACTGGCTTAGGCAAAGCAAACTGGGTGACCTCCGAATAGATTTCCATCCATTCTGTGGAGATCAAGAATCTATCCAGTCTAAACATAGCTGGATTACTTTGATGATTAGACCAAGTCAACGAAGCTCCACCCATTTGCAAATCCACCAAGGAGTGAGAGTTGATCCAGTCAGAGAAACGTCTCATTTCTCCAGTTTGATTTTTCCCGCCTCTTTTTTTCACTTGGGAATCTGATGATATTCCAGTCCCCACCAATACACCAGGCTCCACTCCATCTTCCCCTAATCATATCCAACTCTTTCCAAAACTCATCCCTTCTCCAACTATTATTCGGACCATACATTGAGGTGAGGAGCCATTTTTTAGAGTTCAGAAGGTCCTCCACCAGGATTGAGAGGGATAAAAGGTCTACCCAGCTTCTAATCACGGACACTGACCCTGTGTCCCAAAGAGTCAGTAGCCCTCCAGAAGCACCCACTGCTTGTGCAACAACCCAATCAACCTGTCTTCTTCCCCCGACTTCTTTAACTACTCTATCAGAGACTTCTTTTAATTTGGATTCTTGCAGGTTAACTATTTGGGCCTACTGAATTCACACCATCTCTTTCACCAACAATCTAGGTGAGGCTCCCCCTAGACCGCGGACATTCCATGAGAGCACCTTCATTTAGAACTAGGATGAGCCCCCTTAGTTTTTTCCCCCTTCCTCTGGATAGCCTTGTCGTAGTTAATTGAACAGTTTAAGTTGTAGCTCTCTGACCCCCTTCTCTGTGAATTTGTTGCCCTCCCATTCTTCTCAATTTTGCCTCTCCCTGGCTTGTACAAATTTTACTAATGAATTCCATCCATCGCCTGATCCCTCGACTGTTACTCCAACAGATTTAGCACAGTGAACAATTTCCTGAGGTGTCCACTGCAACTCGGCCTCTTCCTCTTCCCCAAAGGAATTCCTTTCGATACTGTTTAGGTCCTCTCCAGTCCCAGAAAATCCACCAGGAAATTCCCCAGGCCCAGAAAATCCGCCAACCCCAATCCCTTCGATACTGCGACTCGACACACCTAGGCCTGTCTCAGTGTGTCGTTGCTCTTGGTTGAAGGTGATAGCCCTCTCTGACTCAGCATGCCGTTGCTCTTTGTCTTCTCCTCGACACAGAGGAGGAGCTGACTTGGAATTCCTTATCTGAAAGGGGCTGGCTTTTCTCACGCTTCTTAGGTATGGAGATCCAGCCCTGCGAATCTCTAGTAGGGGTTCTGATTTGGGCTCTGATATCGTCCCTCTTCCCTAATCGGCAACCTTCGTCCTTTCCTCTTCCCTGCTCCCTTCGTTGGCGCTCTTCTCCCTTCCCCCTCTAGTTTCTTCGTTTGTGCTTCCGAAGGTGCTTCTTGGTGTCGTGGTCCTCTCCCCTGATGTCTTCCCCTCCAGCGAACATTTGACTGTCTACCAAAGCCCTTGAGTCCCCAAATGTCTGCTCGCTCTCTTCTTCGTCGACGGAGCTTCCCTGGATGGTAGCCGCCTCTGCGTCGGAGAAGTTTCCTTCATCTAGCCATGCCATCAGCTTCTGATGTTCCCTCGCCTTGCATGGCAAGAGCTCCAGCTCTTCTTCGATTTCGACATTAGCCTTCGAATTGAGCCCTAGCCCTTGAAAATACTTATCCTTGGCATCGGATCCTTCGGGCCCAACGTGAAGCAAACCACGGGTTTTAAGTGAGTTACAGTCCAGATGGCCATATTGGTCCATAACGACCTGATTCGAAGCAGGCCCATCCTTCTCCATCCAAAAGGCGAACGATTTGAAATTTGAAATGGGACTGCAGACGTCATCGTCTTCCTCCCACCGTCCCTGTTGAGCTCTGCAACTGCACCTGGGAATCTCCTTCTGCTCCTTCTTTCTCATCCCTTGTCTTGCTTCTTCCCCTTCCAGATTATCTTCTTCTTCATTCTCCAATATCACCATGGACTTCAGATCATCCACCCAGATTGGCACCTACAAAGGCAATTTAGTGGAGCTGTCGAGCAGAACCTTCACCGTCCCTTCCTTGAGAACCTCTTTATCTCAAGTTCTAGCATCTACTTCCACTGTTTTCCCAACACAATCACCTATGAGGCTGAACACTCCTTCATGCCAAGCCTGAAGAGGGACATCTTTAACTTTTACCCGGATGGGTTTTGATGGCGAGCCCAGCACCTCCATCCATTTTTCTATCATTGAGAATGGAGAGGAGCCTCTCATTGCTGTGATATTGCAGAGGAAAACATCCACCTCACTGATAGAAGATAACTGCAACCATACCACCTGATCTTCCAATTTCTGCAATTTGATGGGTAACTGACCATAGCACTTACAGATCCAGGATTCTATTTCTTCGATGCTTACTGAGCTTGCTTTCAAGAATCCCACCAGGCTTTTGATGAGAGATTTCTTCTGCTCCTTGATTACCCACTGTGCTACCCTCACACCTTTACCTGTGTCTTCCCCCACTATCCAACCTGCAACTCCTGATCTTTGAGGCCTTTCCTCTTCTCCTTTCTTACTCCTCTGATCTTGAACCTCTCCTATGTGGTGTTCTCCCTGCCAGAAAGAGGATTGTCTAAAGTTGTTCCAATCCCTCTTTGAGCTTTCCTCTCCTCTTCTCTTGTTATTGTTGGGGCAGAACTGAGCCAAGTTGGCATGTAGCTTCTTTCCTCCACAAACTCTGCCTTCTGCCATTGCAACTGCTCTCTCTGCTTCTCTTAGGGTTGCAAACCTGAAAAATGCAAAACCCCTATTGTTGTTGCTGTTGTCCCTCTTATCTTTTGGGATAAACACATCTTGTATTCTTCCAGCTCTCCAAAAGATTGCTTCTATCTCTGCTGTGGATATCTGGATAGGAAGGTTAGATACAAAGACTGAGAAGGACTCCTCCCTGATCCTTCTAATCTGTACTGGGAGAGGCTCCTTGTGAGGCTGTCTCTCTGCTTGACTTCTAATCTTCTCTCTGCTTGACATCTCCCTCTAAGTGTGCTGCTTGACATATCATTTATCGGACTGGCCAACACAAGGTACCAGTACTGCTATTTTGAACTTCAAAACCAAGTGAATCCAGCAAGTATGACAGTCTCAGCTTAACTTGGATTTGCCCCAGTCCAGGTAACTAGAAGTCCAGAACCTAGCAACTCGGGAAAATCTTGGTGACCAGGAGATATATTTTGGGATGCAAACTTGAGCGTCGAAGCCACAAAGATGAAGAAGAATTAGATTTAATAGATTGTTTAGATTATTTCATTTTAAAGACATAGCAGTTATTTTATTTTATTGGTCATTGTTACATTTGTTTATTTGAATTGGGTTTTGATACAAGTTGGTTTAAGTGGGAAAACGCTTACATCTTTATGTGATCTTTGATTTAACCTATGTGTGTGATGCTTACGAGTCTTGGCACGGAATTTGAAGGGCCCCGGATTCTAGGTCGTTACAGATGCCTCTTAAACCCTTAGTGAATTGAAAATGGAGGGAGAAGAAAAATGAAGACATCAACGTCATCGTCGTCGTCATCATCAAAGCCTTCTACCAACTATGTTGGGGTCGACTACAAGAATATCGTTTCTCCAGTATGATCTATCACGAGCCAAAGCCTCATAGGTTGCACTTATTCAGAACTGTTGTTACTACTTCCATCAACATCCTCTTCGGCCTACCACTTCCCCCTTAATGGGCCATCAACCTGCATAGAAAACCTTAGGAACAATAGGAAGTAAGAGATAAAATATGAGAGTTTTTAAGGGAAATAGTGTACCGGTCTACAACCCTAATTGGTGAGCAACCCTATATTACAAAATACCCCCATGGATTCTTTAAAATCACAAAACAATTACTAACTTAGTAAGGAAAAAAAAAAATTCTTCGAGTCTCATGGGTTCTGGTTAGCTAATTCACTTGTAAAGTGAATTGAAGTGAAGGGTCACTTTGAGAGACAAGATAAGAAGAGGGATCACATCAAAAATTAACAAATTTCAAAAATTATCTCTTTAAAAAAAAAAAAAGTCAAAAAACTATTCTCTCATTCTGCTAAATCACAAAAAACACTTCTTTTATCCCGAAAAAACTTAAGACGGTACCTCCTCATGCCACAAATTGACAAAAAGTCAAGAAGGTGAATTTTGAAATCTAGTACTTTTTAATTTGACCCCTCTACCCTTCATGTCTCTCAAAGTGACACTTCACTTCAATTCACTTTACAAGTGATTTACCCAAACAAGCCCTAATAAGAGAACATCGTCCCATTTTCACATATATCATACATGGATTCTATAAACTATACGATTGTTAGTTGACCTAGAGCTTGTTATGCTTTGTCAAGCGAAGCTGGCTAAGCTCCAGTTAATTTCTAATAAAGCTACGCCAGAGCTCAACTCAAACTCATATCAATCTGAACATGGCTCAGCTTGATTACAGTGCAAGCCAAGCGCAACTGGACCAGGCACAGTTTGGTTCATTTACACCCTAAGTTTAAACTAGGCAGGGCCAGGCTCAGCCTTGTTCAAAACTGACGTGCATGGAACTCAAGGCCTGAGACTAACAAAGGCACACAGCAAAAAGAAAGGTTACCATACAAGTCCATCCTATGACAACTAACAAGACATTTAATACTGAGAAAATGCCAAATGATAATTAAAAAGAATACAATAATATATAAGAACACAGTGGCATATACGGAAAAAAAAAAAAAAACTAAATGAGAATATAGTAGTTTATAAGTTTTAAGACTTGACGATGACAAGCCAGAAAGATACATAACACAGATTTTCAACCACCACTGAAGAATGACTTGAACATATAGCATAAGTACTGATGAAAAAATATGCTTAAAATGAACCATACAGAGAAAATGTCATTAAAAGCATTTCAGCTTGAACCACATAAAAACAAAGAAGCAAATAAGAAGAAATGGAGCCCACATGGGTTCATAGTCTAGAGTTTGCAATTCATGTAGTTATGGTGCGGCAAAGAAACACACTTTTAAATTAATTCTTATTTTGCAGATAGAAGTATCATAAAGAGTAATGTGAAGCATACTATGATCATAAGTAGAGAAAGACACTGACTCTGTGAAAGTATAGGAATGTCATCACTGTTGCTGGAGACTGAACCTCTTTTACTTGAAGGCCCAACATCCATAATTTCCGTATATGGGGTAGAACTTGGGTCGTCAGATCCAATCTCACCAATGGCTTGGAAGGTGTCATAAAGGCTATCCCACATCCCACGTCTAATTGCTGTCACCTGCAATATCAATAAACACCGAATGACAGTTACAGGCCTGCAAGGCAGCAGAATTTTGTCTACTGCATAGCTTGATGACTCCCCAAGTCTCGGCAACTCAGATGAGTTGATTCCACTCCTCAGACAGAGGAGTCAAGTCAGTATGGACTCCTGGATATCCACTACTAAGCCAAGCAACATAAATGGCTCAGCTGACTCAGCCAATTCTACCGAGTCATGTGACTCGGGCTGATTCACGCTCATTTTCATTCCTCTAACTTCATTTAAGATTTTCATGTAAAGACTCATAAGGTCCCCAGCTTATGATCAGTTGGTCAAGGACCCATAGTGTAGATGGGTGCATGAGTTCCAATCACTCGTAAAGCAAAAAACCTATTGATAAGGTCCACTTATAATTTAACCTTAGTTTGGTAGTGCTCCCTTCTAATAATAGAAAAACAGAAATACCCTCATCACATAAAGTCAAGTTAACCTTATCACATAAAGTCAAGTGCTCAAACTAAAACTATGCATGTGGAGCCAACTTTCAAAGAGCTAAACCCTTTAAATGATATTTCAGCCCATTCCCACCCTAGTGGACCTGAGATCTGCCCCAATCGGGTGATATTCACTGCCAAATTGAGAAAACATTTTCAACTAATAATAAACAGTGTTGTCAATCTCATAATTTTTTGGGAAATTTTCAAAATAAGGCTTAAGTTATGCCCAGCTTTCAAAATAGGACAAAAAATATATCAGTTTCCAAAATAGGGCTTAAGTTTTCCACAAAGTTTTCAAATCAAGACATCGGGCAAAAAACCCTTCCGGCCGGCAACTTACCTCTCTTCTTTTATTAAAATACCCAAAATGCCCTTAGAGCATTTCCAAAACAGAACCCAAGGCAAACAAAACCGCTCAGTCGTTCCCTTCTCTCCTTCCACCCTTTTTTCTTCTTCAACTACTACTATGATCCATCTCCAAAATGAGCCTGAAAAGCCCTTTTATCCTCTAGCAGCATCTTCATCATCAATAGCGACATCAACGATGCCTGCCTCCTCACGAAGCTCTTCAATGTGGTGCCGTTCTCCCATTTCATGCATCTCACTGCCCGAGCCGGCATCTTCTACACCATGGAAAGCCCCAGATAGTACATTGACAGCAACATCGCCAGGCTCGTGGCTCTCTTTGAAGCCTGCAAGGCAGCAAATCCACAACCTGCCACTGTGTTCTTCTGTTTGAGTTTTGCTTTGAAAAATGCCTAAGTGCATTTTTCAAGTATTATAATAAAAAGAGGAGAGGAAATATTCCAAAAAAAAATTAAGAGGAGAGGACAGTCACTGGCGGGAAGGCCTTTTCACCGGATGTCATGATTTGAGAACTCTGGAAAACTTAAGCCCTATTTTGAAAACTAAGATTATTTTTTGGGCCCTACTTTGAAAACGGGGGAAAGCTTAAGCTCTATTTTGAATTTTTCACAATTTTTTTTAAATAGGGACTAATTTCTAGGGATACATAAACCTCCATTTCATCCATAAGCACATGAAGGTAGCCTCGATCACAGCAATGTTCGTCATTGCATTGAAAAATGAAAAATTGAATTTTTCTCCTTTTCTTTTTACATTTTTTATAAAAAGTCGATATCTAGTAAGAAAACAAAATTTTGGGCATCCATCAAACTGGAGATGACAATCCGAACAGACAGTTCGGACATGTACAATGTAGGCTCTGCTGTGCAAAAAATTCTAATTTTTCAGAAGACAGTGTATTCTGGATTTCAATCACCTTTTTTTATGACTTGCCCATTCCAGTGGTGAAAATTGAACTTAGTCTTGGACCCCTATGGATAACCAAGGGCAGATGCATTTTCTAAATGGTTCAAATCCTCTGCACCCAAATCACATGTACAACTTACGCTCACTTGACCTTATGCAATAAGGTTAACCAGACATTATCATTTCTCCTTCAGATATAGTAAAATAGAAGCTAAAAGATCTCTTATCCCTTTAGCCCCTTAGTAATCTCCACAAACTCTCTCTCTCTCTCTCTCTTTTTTAATGTTTATATTATGAAAACCTTATTTCTTTTCATTTTTCATTCCTCTTTTCTTCATTCCATTTCCAACAGTTCCGCTACTTGACTTTCTTCAATAGGAAATTTGAACATCTGCTTTCAAGATCAATAATCAAAATCATTTTTAAAATAATACAACACACATATTTTATATTTCTATAATATCATTTTTCCTTTTGATTTTATAGCATTATAATTTGAAAAAATGGCATTTGCTTTATTTGATGACTAGATGTAATGGTATTCATGCATATTAACACGCTAAACCTCGCAATATAATGTGAAGCATTTAAACCCAACATCATAATTTGTTAGATTTTTATTATTTAAGAAGTTAAATTACATAATTAGCATAGCATACTCATAGTGACTCCTCAAAATTACAATAGATTGTTTTAAATGATTACATTTTTATTCTTTTATTTTAAATTATTTACCATTTTTAATAATTTTTTAGCTTTAACAAAAAATTATCAATCTGTTAAATTTTAGTAATTCAAGAAACTACATTACATAATTAGCACTAGCATGTCTTTGATGATTTCTCAAATGTATGAGCTTAGGTTTTCTCAAATGTATGACCTTAATTTTTTTTTCAATTATTTTTTAGCTTTTAGACTTGAATAGTGACTAACATGACGCCCCAACTCAACTCCCCGAATGACCGGATTGACCAATCTTGGCTTTTGGAGCCAAGCCCAAGCTACAAGTTGCAATCTATGGTCAATGGAGCCAAAACTAATCATTTATTAACAACATCCTAAAAATTTCACTGTAAGAAGGAAAAAGGAATGCTTAAAAATTATAATCAGATTCATGAATGTGTCCAAAAAGGTAAAGCAGAATCGTATAATTTTAACCATTTCTATTACTACAACTCAGGTCTGTTTGGTGCAATTTAATTTCGGACATGGTTTAGGGAAGTTTCAGAAAGGTGTAAATGAGAAAAATCAGCCAAAATCTTTGTCAATACTCTATAGGATGTGTAGGTTGCATTCCTTCAAATTATAAGGGCATAAAAGCACCCCACAAAAGGAGTTTTACATCTAACCTAATCTAGTTTGCCATTAGTTGTTTCTTCTAATTTAACAAGGTCACAACTCACAGACAATGCTTCACTGCAAGGCTAAAGGAGTTATGACATCAAGAATTAAACCTGCACCAAACATGTCCTTTATGTTCAACATGATAAGAGCCACTTCTCTCTTTTAAATCTCAACATGATTACTTGAGGAACCAAAAGTCCAGTACCAACTTACAGCAATATTTAGCAATCCAATACCAGGGTATGATGAAAAGATCAACTTTAACTTCCTGCTTCCCTTTGTTAACTTGTAGAACTTCAGCATCTTATCAAAAACCTACAAAGTACGAAATAAAACAGGGATGTCATAAAAGGAGGCAAAAGATAAATATATAGAAGGCCTACTTGGTACACATAACAAAGTGGTTAAAACATGCAAAGCAAGTAAATAGCACTTTAGACTTCATTTAGAAGGCTGTTGCAGTAAAACAATCAACTGACCAAATGACTTTTCAGATTCCAAGCTGGATGGAATTTTATGTACAAATTCTCTAAAAAAGACATTAGTAGACTATATGAAGTTGATATATAATTTCAAAGTACTGGATAATCTCTAATCATACGCAACAAGAAAGATCTATTAAGACCTAGTGCCTAATATCCTATATAGACAGGTATATCGACCATATCTACTCATTGCTGAAAGATGGTAAAAAGCGTATCAGACAAAAAGGTTGAAGGACACCCTAATATGAGCCACTTCATGTTCACATGTTAGGCTAGTCCATTCCATATTTAAGTCTATAAAAAAAACTCAGCAAGCAATGAAAGAATGAAAGTGGAAAGGTAGAAAAGTCTGCTTGAAGTGGATCATGAAAGCAAAAGTAATGGAATGTAAAGCATAGTTGTCAATTCCGTTCCGGTCGTTGTTCCAGTTTGACCCTATAGTGGAACGTTTCGGCATTCCGGTCAATTCCAGTATTTTGTTCCAGAAAAGACGCGATTGAAAAATGAAAAAACAAATATAAAAGAATACCTAAAATTGAAAAAATATATGAATACTAAAATAATACTAAAAATGCATACTTACATCACTTAAATTAAACTACACTTTTAACTACATGTGAATGGAAATATGAAACCTTGGCCGGAATGGGGCAGAAATTGGAGCCTTAATTGGGACCAGAAAGGCCGGAACGGACCAGATCAGGACCGGAAACTTTTAGGGGGCCATTCCGTTCCACCCAAGGCTAATTCCGAAACGTTCCGGCCAATTCCGGCAAGAACCGAACGGAATTGACATATGATGTAAAGTGCATGGCAAGAAGTAGGTGAAATAGTTCAAAGTTTAATAAAGATCAATAGTGAACCCATTCTTTTATAATGAATTTCATTACCAAAAGAAAACAGGTCGATCAGAAGATGTGCATCCATTATTTTCAAGATAAAGCAAGGAGTGGAATGGAATATAGAAATGCATGTTAGAAGAAAGTGGGCATACTTCACCAACAGTGTGCTCTCGACAAGTTTCCTTCCACATCGTGATGAACTTTCCGATATCATCACTGGTAAGTTTAAGATCACATGAGTCCTCTTGATCATCATTTCCAGTGTCTCCTGGTTGACTTTTATCTTTCGACACCTCGCTTGGATTTCTTACAACTGTATGAAGAACCTGAACAGACTCTTTTTCTTTGTCAGTCTTTTGCAATTTATAGATGGATGGGTTGCTACCTTGATACTCAACTTTCCTTTTTTTTCCAGATGACTTCCTACCCTCACCTTCCTTTAAGCCAACACTAGCAGGTGACGCTTGACCGTCCATATCAATTTTAAGTCCAAGCCGTAACATCTCTTCACTTGCTGACGGGTAAGGACAACTACTTAAACGTTGATCATTGTTCTTCTTGTTTTGAGATGAATTCAGACACCAACCTTTGGAGTCATTTGCATTGCCTCCATCTTCCCTATTATCGACATCATGCTCATTGTCATCCTCAGAACTTGATGACTCAAATCTGATATGCTTGCCCTCATGTACGAAGGAAAACAACTTCATGCGCTCAGATATAGAATTAAAACGTCCATCCAAGACTTGTTTCTCAGAGACAATGCTATCAGAAGTGTGCTTGAATGCCCGAAGATGTCTCTTAAGTGTTAGTTTTTCTGCTTTCTTTGCTACACGAATAAAAGTAATATGCATCCTGGACCATTAGGATAGTGGTGAAATAGTTCAGAGAAAGGAACACAATCTGAGTAATAATAAGATATGAACAAACTGGGGGAACTATAATATCCCAGGATCCAAATACACTAGAAAATTCTTTTCGTTTTTTATCAATAATTGGCAAATTTTATTAGAGAAAAAGGAGAATGTACAAGCTAAACTAAAAGGAAGGGGGAAAGCCTTTTACATCTATTCTAATTTCAGTAAAGGCGCATGTAAGAACAACAAGCAAGTGACTTTCACAAAGTGGAGATTTTAATTTTTTAAATTTTAATATAGGTAATAAATCCCAACAAGAAATCCCCAACATCCCAATTCCTCTAAAATTCATTTCATTTTATCTCAAAAATTATATAGCACAATATAAATTGGTAACTCTGACAAGAAAATTTTAGTTCTTGAGATTGTTTTTCAGGGTCTAAACCAACCGACACTATGAAGGTGGATCCACAAAAGGCCCAAGAGTAGATCAACACCTCCAAACGTCAAAGAACACAGGAGAACACCCACATTATGTCACTATTTTTCTATTGTTCAAACAAAATAGGGTTCACTGTGGATTGACGACATGACAAAACTTTCTCTGATCAAATGAATCTAAAATTCAATCGGCAACTTGCACATTAAAGATCACTGGACCAACCACAGTCCACTGTCACGAATCAAATAGTTGTGTCCATCTGGCTCTATATCCTGCTGGATTATGAGCTATCCCATAATTGACGAACAGTTAGAATCCTGCCAGCCTCAAATGAAGCCCTAATCACGGCGCTTCTAGACAAAGGCTCCTAATTATATAATCAGTGGTTTACACAACAGTTTTTTTCTTTCCTGAAGAGTAAGAATTGTATTAAACACAAAAGACAGAGAGCCCTATGCAAAATGAATCAGCTTCTATCCAATAAGACACCCCAGTAAGGCAACCAGCTACACAAAGCATGTGGTGACGTTCAGTGGGTGAGTAAAGGAAAGAAGCTGGACCAGCTAGAAGCACAAAAAAAGAAGGACAAAACCAAAGGTGACCAAACAAACACATCATGCCTTTTCAATACCCAGATATGAGTCCAATTGATGCAGGAGCAAAAGATCTAAACCTTATGGATCCCATGTTGGATCGAGCCCTAACTTATTTGGACCAATTCAATTAGTTCAATGGCTATTTGATTCATTTAAATCAAGGTCTAATCAAACACAAGGGCTCGGGTCTGAATCTAAATAGGCCTAAATTGAGTACAAATATCTCCAAACTCAATGTGGGCCCAATAGAAAATAAATTGAGCTCTAACCATGATGGATCGGCCAATCTACAAAACCATAATATTTATACAAATGGGACTCATGGATTTTGTGCTCAACAAAGTGGGATATGCCCACCAAGTGGTGACACTCAAGCACTTCTAACCGTTTTAGAAGTTGCAATCTTGAAATAAAAATTAAGAGGCACAAAGACATTGGGACTCCTTAAAACAAGAAGCACTTATGGGGACTTGGGAACCATGGACAGCAAGCAGAGAAATCCTCCATACTATGGTACATCCAAGGAGCGGATTTGCCAACAAACTTTCCTTATTTATCTCTTTCTTTGTTTATTTAATGTATTTTTGGATTATAATATAATTTAATTAATGTTTTCCTTAGTTAGCTAAAAGATTAGATGAATGTCTAGAATTAATTCTAGAAGCATTAGGGCTTCTTGCTTGCAAATAGTATATAAACAATACATAAGGGACTCCAACCATGCTTGGACAACTTTTGCTTCATACGATGCATGGATTTGGCTCCTTTGTTCTCTTCTCCAATCTCCACAAGATTGAGAGTGTGTCTCCCAAATGACTAAAGATCAATCGTGGGAATTACTGCTTTGGGGTAAGCTAATCTCCACTTTCTCCTTGTGTTTGCATATTTAATTGTTGATCTAATTTGAGTCTGATCTAATTTTGGACTTTCTCATAAGGTGCCGGTGGTGTCCTAAGAGCAACATCCACCGATCCCTTGTTGGCATTGTTTATGGTTGGTTGAGACAAGGACGGTATCTAATCGTCTACGAGCCCCCAATATTCATTCTTGATTAATGAAAACATCCTTGGCAAATTTTTTTGCAGTTGTTCATCTTTCATAAATCCAAGAATTTCACCTCTGACTATGAAATACGAATGCTCATTCAATCGAGTTAAATCCTTTTAGGGCCATCAAATAATCCGATTTTACAAAACAGGAATATATTGTCAATGATGCTTTTTACCTAATCTAGATCATATAAGGAAATAGGATGCTCACCCCAAGCTCCGTATCCGTATGCCAAGCCTTTCTCTAACAGCAACTGACTTTTGCTTCGCTATAAAATTCAAAAAATCCTCTACCCGAATCTCAGGACCCGGACAAATATGCATGTAGTCAACGAGGGAAGTTATTATATCCTCACTCGATATCTTGAATATTTCAGTTGCATCTTTAGGAACTGAGAAATAATGCTCAACAAGTGGATTTCGCAGCAAAGGCCCCATACCAAGATCTTCAAACCGATCAACACCTTGATTCTTGCAAATGGCAATATCAAGATCATGCAATGAAGTGATCATCCGCACACCCACAAAGCAGTTTATAAATGCATTCACCTACAAAACCAAAAATTCAATGTTCAAGCAAGAGAAGAAAAAGGAGAGATAGTTGCTCTGTAACAAAACCAGTTCAGTGCTCTTTGCAACCATGGATGTGGGTGCAGAATCTGGCAATGTTCTAAAAATCAAATTGAATCATAAAATCATAACTAAAATCATGAATTGTAAATTCTAAATCATAGATGACAAAACTGCAAGATTTTTATATCGCCATTATCACCATCAAAGCCTTTTCCCAATCTAATGGGACGTTATCTTCCATTGATAAATTTTAATTCCCATTTTCAAACAATAATATGGTTGCTGCTGCTGCTGCTATCGTTGTTGTTGGTGGTGCCGGTGCTAGAGATGGTGTGTTGGTTTGAGGTCTCTAACATGAGGTGAGACTTGGTTCTCCTTTATAGAAGAGTGATGCATTACAATTTACAAGTCAAAAATTACATTGTTTAAAAGACAAAACAGTTAACCAAATTGAGATTTGTACAGTCATGACACATGACTTTCAAAGGAATCACAAGATTTGATTGTTGTAAGACTTGAAAATAGAATCTGCAGGTGAATTGGGTAGTTTCCATGTCATCTCTGTATTTACTTAATCTGTATTAGTCATTTCAAAGGGAACAATTGAGTAGTGTTCCTATTACTTATATATTTATTTATGTAGTTTTGGAATTTCTAAAGATTTAAACTCATAGCACAAGCACAAGCACAAGTGAGAGGACGTCCTTGCACAAACACATACATGCATTTACTTATTTTTATATAGAGGGATATGCAATATACACTTAAAAATATACAATTAATGATTTTATTTTTTTTTACATCTTCCCCCTCCCCGAAGATTCTGTTGTACGTAGAGCGCCCCACCCCAAAAGGAGAATTTCCTGGATCCGCCCGTGTGCATTTTCCTAGTGAAAAAGGTGCGACATGATTGTGTGTATATGTCAGTGTGCATAAATGCATACTCTGGCATGCATATGCGAAGGCTGTTCTCACATTCCTGCGTGCAGCTTTCAAAATCAAGTCTGCACAGCAATATGACAACAACAAATTGATATGGAACAGTAATTCCCACAGGACCAACCAAATGGACGATTGGGTTCACCTTGCATTCAATTGTTGACACAAACATCAGACATAGAGAAGCATCAATAAAATTTTAACACCCAACCAATGATCCTGACCATCTAAACTCTTACACATCAATTCAATCAGTAAAAACAGAACACACTAATTCCTCCACATCAACAACAGATTTAAAAAAGAAGATAAATTTCCGATCACCTTGCTCTCAATGGCGATGAGGCGATACAGAGAAGGAATCTCTTGCAACTGAAACCCTAGCGAGCCGAACGAATCCGCCTCGAGCGCCAAGAGAGCAGACTGAGAGACCTTATATGCCGAGATGCCTTCCCCGGCAGCGAGAAGATCGCGGTTCACATTGCCAACAGCGCGCTCGATCTTTTCTAGGGTTTCTTCGCGATTATTGGGAGGGGTTGGGCGGATTTGGGGGGAAGGCGGTGGATGGAAGCCGGGGTTTTGGATGAAGGGATTTTGGGGGAGATGAGTAGCTGATAAATTAGGGTTTGGGAAAAGATGAAAAGGGTTTCGGTAGAAAGGAACGGAGGCTTGGAAGTAGACATAAGGGTTAGGGTTTTGACGAGGGGGAGGAGGAGGGGCGGCGGCCCTTGGGCGGAAGGGACGGCGGGGGCCGTGCATGGAGGAAGAAGAGAAGACAAGCCGAAAAGGATTTTACACGCGGGAAAAACAGGGGTTTAGAGGGTGATTCTATTGGCACCCACGTCTTTTGCTGTACACACCCACATTTTAATTTTTTTTTTATTACCAAAATGCCCCCATGTGAAATGACGAAACAACCCTTCTCCATCATCCTCTGCTTCCTTTGGCTGTTTAGCATCGTCTCGTGCCCTTGGTTCTACTCATATCCTCCTCCTCTTCTTCTTCTTCTTATCCTTCATTATCACATTTATCCACTGTTTCGAAACTATTCATCGCACTCATCTTCATTGAATTTCTTCTCCTTCCTCATCATCTTTCTCCAACTATTAAAAAGTTTATTCAAGTCTCCTCCATTTGTTTAAAGATTTTAGAGGTACTCATCTCCCTACACCACATTTTCGATTTGAAGTAGGCATTTTTCAAGCATTTTTCAATATGGACAAGCAACTGACGATCCATGAAGAAGAGGTATACATCTTGACTTCCTTTCCAACGTTTAATTTAAAATTCGCGCGTCGTGCTCGGTAATCCAGAGCCATGCAAATGCATACTGCACGGCCAAAAAGTGTCAAACATCTTGCATTTGCACGGCAACTCTTTTCCGTGCAAATATATTTTGCACGGCACACTTCTGCCGTGCAGAGTTATTTTGCACAGCAGAAGTAAACCGAGCACATTTCACAAGGATGGCATATAGTCTTGTGCATTAATGTACTAAGATTTATCATTCATATTTTCAGGAGATTCAATCAACCGGTGCCAGTGAGTGCTCTTTGGATTTTACTAATGTTTTCACCACTGACACAATATTCAGAAGCCGAGAGGACCTAATCCAATGGACAAGGGAAGTTGGAAAGAAACATGGCTTGGTAATTGTAATCAAAACTTCAGATGCTGGTGGAGATGGTAGGAAGCCGAAAATAGTTTTATCTTGTGAGAGAAGCGGAAGTTATAAGGGTCCATCGAATGTCTGCCACAAGAAAAATCCTAATAAGGTAACGGGAACGAAGAAATGTAGTTGCCCTTTTGCTTTGAAGGGCCGGAAGTTGGCAAATGACGATGATTGGATGTTAACAGTGGTTTGTGGAGTGCATAATCATCCAAATGCACAGCATCTCGAGGGGCACTCGTTCGCCGGGAGGCTTTCTGGAGACGAAATCAATGTTTTGATTGATATGTCGAAGAGTATGGTGAAGCCGAGGAACATCCTTCGAACATTACAGGAAAGGGACGTACACAACACCACTACGATGAAGAGTATCTACAATGCTCGTCAGAAGTGGAGGGTGACTGAATTGGCCGGTCGATCACAGATGCAGCAATGCCTTACTTTCCTGCCTTTGAAGTCATCCCCGATTCCACCTTACTCTCACAAAATTATCGCCATTGGTTTTGTCAATGGAAACCATTTCGTACAGGTCTTTATGACCCCCGGGGCTCCCATGCCTCCCATTGCTACAAATTGGCATATACACCACCACCCAAATGCAGATGGATGGCAAATACCATATGCTCATAGCATCGATCGATTCAAAGAAATTATTGGAGAGAGTGTTGCAACCCAGGAGTCGGTTAACATTGACAGTGATTAAATTATTGCACATTCAATGTGATGTAAACTTATATGTTATTATGTTATTGTGTCATTAATTTTTGTATGCTATTATGTTGTGTGTTTATTAGTGAAGACCCTTGTGAGCAATGTTTTCTATATGGCACAAGAGAATGAATCTGTGTATTGCACAGCCAATATGTTCCGTACAAAACAATTCTGCACAGCCAACATGTTCCGCGCAAAGCGATTCTGCACAGCCAACATGTTCCGTGCAAAGCAATTCTGCACAGCCAACATGTTCCGTGCAAAGCGATTCTGCACAGCCAATATGTTCCGTGCAAAGCGATTCTGCACAGCCAACATGTGCCGAGCAGATCTATTATTTTTCATCTAAAAATTAAAGACAACAACCATCTCATATAAGAAGATAAAGAGAATAGAAGTCCGTACAAAATGACAAAATTCTTCGATTGACACATTAAAGTTTGTAATACATTTAATTTTTCGGAATACACATCGATTCAAAAAAAATAACAAACTGTATTCCTCCATGAAGTTTCTTATACATTTCATCAAAAAAAAACCCAGTGTGAAAAATCCAATGTATGACTATCAACGCTGCTACGAACGCCGGCGGTATGTCACTGGCAAGCCATCCAGAATCTCGAGGGTAGTCTGCAATGCCCGAATATAGAAGTCAGATGGCTCATCCGTTCGTGCAAGAGTGGCACGAATATGGTCCTTCGCTCGATGGATCTATAACAAACAATACAATGTGTCAAATGAATATGATGCATCAATGTCAAAGGATTATGATAGGTAAAAATGTACTTACAGTTCTTGGAGTCATGTCATCTCTACCCTCATTGGGGTCATAGTGGGAATGGCGGGCGGGGTTCTGTACACGGGTGTGTGATGTCCTAGTGTACCACTCGATGTAGTCCGAGGAACACTCCCATGCATGCGAGACTCGACGGTCGCGGTGTGCCAAAGATAATACATGGTCTTCCCAGGTAACCCAGTATTGATCGAGAAATGCATAAGAGACCTTGTATTTACCAGCAGTAGTTCCCCGAGATGCACGAATGGGGGCGAGCGGTGCGGATGGGATAGTCTGAACGTAGCCAAACTGTCGAAGAACCCTGTGTGGGTGGTAGGGTTCAATGACATCTAGGGCTCTCAAGCAACCACAGAAGAAGGATATCTGATGTAATGGGTGCTGAGCCCTGGCACTCACGTATGGATCCCAACTGACCTGTCACGTATAAATGAAACAAGAAATTAATATAATGTTCCATCTAAGCAACCACAAAAAAACGTAAAATATGCGTAAAGGACTCTCATGTGGTGGGTGCTCACCTCGCTCGGATGTAGTGCATCCAACCTCTCCCGCATCAGCTGTATGTTTTCTCTCGCATTTCCGGATTCCTGACCAGGATTCCAGCGGCTTGCGAGAGGCATCCCTGCAGTGTATCCCCACTGTGCAGGAGGACGGGTGAATGGGAAGTGCTCGTACACCCAGGACTGGAAATAAAATAATTAGTAATCATTCAATCTAGTAATTTATTATTGAGCATATAAATGTATATATAAATTGTATATACCAATGTATTGTTCTTACCGTAAGCAGTGTCAGATATCCAGCAATCTGTCGCACATCTGCCCTTGTGGCAGTCCCCAACTGGCGATACAGATACGCCAGTGCAGCAGCCCCCCATGCATAATCACGGACCCGAGTCAGGTCCATCAGCAAAGATAAGTAGTAGACAGGGACTCGAGTGGCGGACTTATCGGTGAATAGTGTGCAACCTAACAAATAAAGAAGATAGCCTCTGGCTGCACACTCTACCTCCTCAACGGATGACGCAGGAGATATATCACCGCACACCCGGCGGATCCATCCCATCCTCACTACCCCACCTCGTGCCAGGTTCAACTCTGCTGCCGCAGATGCCCTATCCACACCCAGTCCTCGCTCCAGCAGATCTACTTGCTCAGTAAATCCCATACTAGTAGATACGAGGATGGGAAGTCCCGTAACTGGGATGCCGAGAAGAGTACGCACATCATCTAAAGTGATCGTGATCTCCCCAAACGGCATGTGGAAGGTATTGGTCTCGGGCTGCCATCGCTCAACAAAGGCCGAAACCAAGGGGGAAGAGATATATCGGTAGCTGAAACGCCTCAGGTCTGCCAGTCCAGACTCGTCTATGACAGCGCGAAACATAGGCACGTAGAGATCCAATCCATCTTCAGGAAGAGGTATGTACCAGTCCTTCAGCTGACGCCAATGACTGATACATTTGAGCGGGCCACGTTCCTGCACATTACAAGTGTAAATGTTCATTAACGTCTGTTATTATAGACTATGAAACAACTTATTTGGAAAACAATTACTTTAAACATTAAAATAATTAACTTTTACCTCTCCGTCCCATATGGAAATGGCCACGTGCGTCCTAATACTCACAAGGACGGATAGGTCGGCGGGACCGCCGGGAATAGGACCGTCACCTGCTGCCGCTGGTTGTGGACTAGATGGCTGTGCATCCTCATCTGATCCATCATCCTCCCCTATTGCCTCTATAGTATGACTAGCCAGTTGTGGAGGACTAGACGGCCCTGCTTCATCCCCTGAGGAATCATCCTCTGAAGAGCTCTCTATATCCTCGTCAACTGGCTCGGGCAGTGGATCCTGAACCATTTTGCGTCTTCGTTCAGACGCTGTTGGCCGTTGACGGATGCTTGTCGAAGAACTGGCATGCACACCTCGGCGAGGAGGTCTAGCAACGCCAATCTTCGTCCGCACTCTCGGTGGCTCGCTAGAAGTACTAGCGTCTTCACCTGTCGGACGTGAGGTGCCACCAATACGGCGTGATGGTCTCCTCGGCATTTCTTCAAATCTGTTAAAAATAAAAATCATGAAGAGAATAGATAAAACGTAATAGAAGAAAATGGAATTCTATATGCACCCTCGCATTATGATGAGCACACCCACATCCCTTTGTGAAAAGTAAATTTTAAAAAACACTCACTTTTCATAAAGGGATGTGGGATGTATATACAATTTACCAGAAACATTCACCGTCCAATAATCTGGTGGGCCATCACTTAGGATGAAATCTGGGCAAAAACAATCAAGTTATCATTATTGTTATTCATTGGAGGGAACTTTTCTAAGAAGTTATGCCTACATTTTCCTTTTGGAATTTGTCAATTCATGCTCTAAAGAGGTGCCTAACTTCAAAATATTGTCAAAAGTAAATTAATATAAAAAAAATTAGAATGTGTTTAATAATATCCAGAGTTTAGATCATTCTTGAAATTATTAGTGCACTGTTTTCACTTTTTGCCAATTTTCTCGTAACTATATTGCATTATTTCAGCCCACGTTTGGTAATCAAAACCGGAGATTCTCACTGGGTTTTCATAAGGTCATGGAAAATTCATGTTTTGCCATTATGCACCCTTAAAAACTAAAAAAAAAAAAAAAAAAAAAAAAAAAAAAAAAAAAAAAAAAAATCATGCACGGCGCATGTAGGCCGTGCAATGCATTTCTGCACGGCGCATGTAGGCCGTGCAGAATAGTTTTGCACGGCACATGTGTGCTGTGCAAATTTTTTTTGCACGGCCCATGTTTGCCGTGCAAAATTTTTTTGCACAGCACATGTGTGCCGTGCAAATGTTTTTTGTACAGCACATGTATGCCGTGCAGATGGGAATTGCCCAATATTTCAGTGCCGAGCAGCTCGCGAAAATGGTTTTGGAAAGATGAACGAATGCACATGAATTAGCCCCATGAAATCTCAATAAACGTCTCTACTATCTAACGAAGAAATTACGACCTAAAGAGAATTTGAAAATGATAAACATATGAACAAGAAGAAAAAGAAAAGGAAGAAGAATACCCACCTTGTCTGAGCGTCGTGTGAAGAAGAGGAAGAAGAAGAAGGAGGAGGACAAACAATGTGCGTTGCTGCTGTTTGGAGGGAGAACGACCAAGAAGAAGAAGAGGCGATGCCGCTGCCTTTGCTCGATTTTTCAAAATCGTCGACGAGGGAAAGAGGAGAATGACCTTGGGTGGGTAGTTTGGGTAATATGGTGGGTGGGTTCAGCAGAAATATTTTCAAAAAATAAATGATGGAGGTGAGTTCAGCAAAGGGGTGTCTTCAGCAAAAGACGTGGGTGCCAATAGAATCACCCGGGTTTAGAATCATATAAATAGGGTTAGGTTGCAAGTTTCCTGGACGGACTCTAGGAATATCTGAGACTTTTTTTTGGTATCTCTATTTTTTTTTCTTTTTCTTTTTGTCCTTTAATTTTGTTAGACCAATCAAATTACAGCCATTCAAAAAAGGGATATAAAAAAAAGGAAGTTAGAATAAGGAAAAAAAAGTGTTTTGGTAATGTAAGGATGTATATTAAATAGATTTTTTTTTTATATCAATTGTTGAGAGGCTTTTACAGTTTTTTCGAAATCTACAAGGTAGCACGCCTTGAAAATTAGTGATTGGACTATATTTAGCCTTCGAAAGAGATTTAAAGTTTGGATCTTGTGCTTGAGCCCACATAATCTAGAAAACTACATCCAACGGCTCTCTTTTTTGCACATATTTTGAAATTGGTGATGATCCAACGATTTGGATCTTGATTTATAGTCACATAAATAATAAAAAAAATAAAAAATGTTACTTATCATAGACAAATTCAATATTGAATATAATACATCAATGGTTGATATTGTTTTACAAATATTTCGATATCCACAAGGTATCAAATATTTAAAATTGACCACATAGTCATTTTCAATCTTCAAAAAAGATCTAACGATTTGGATTTTGCATTTGGAGTACATAGATTCCAGGGAAATATGTTCAATGGCTCACATATTTTTGCATATATCTTAAAATTGGTAATGATCCAACGACTTAAATTTAATCTCATAGCCGTGTTTGATCTTGTGAACATTTTTCAATCATTTGGATCTTAATTTATATTGTTAGATTTTAAAAAAATAAATAAATAAATAAAGTAGGCGTGAATGGGCCAAGAACACGGTTCACTCGCATCTATTTTTCCCCACTACTTTCTACATGCATCCAATGGTCGGTTGTAGGAAATAGAGATATTATTTTTACTTCTCTGCACCATTTAGAGGCCGTCAAACGCTGCCCAACGCTTTTATTCTTAAAATTTCTCTACCCGATTTAAAAAATTTTCAGAAATAAAGGAAAAAGGCAGTGATGCCAAACCGGGGCTAGATCGAGATCCATAAAGGGAATTGTTCAAATGCAAAAACTAAACTTAACAAGTTAAAGAATCCTAACTCACCCAAAATTCCACATGAATGGGTGGTCCCATTGGGTCTTTAAGTTTTTAACTCCATGCTTTGACAATATAGGTAAAGCAACTTCAGTGATCACCCACGCACTGGGCACGTGGTGTTCAAGTGGGCATGTTGCCCATTGGGGCCCGCTGCAGGTTTATCCGAATGGACCAACGCAAGGCTCCCACTGCAAATTACTGGTCCGTGGGTTTACACCCTTCTCGAATGGACTAAGCCCACATATCGATGTTGAAACTTATAACTTTCTTTTTTGATAATTTTTATGGCTAAAGAGAGAAAGCCGAATAAAATTCTTTCATAGTTCTAATATAGTAGTACAGTTTTGAACCCACATTTTATAATTTATAAGACATTAGTGAAGATGTTAAAATGATCGAGTGGACCCTAAACTTAATAGGGGGATAGTGCCCTAAACTTGTGTCAGCGTGTGCCACCGTAAATAGTCGTCTCACAGTAGCGTACAACAACTATGACAAAGGATCCAAAATCGTTCATGTGAAAGTTTGCAAAAACCTTTTTCCTACAGTGTTAAACAGACGTGCACTACCTTCTCGAAAGTCTTCTTGGGTGTAAAAAAGATTTTTTCTGCCTAAGTGACCTCTAAGAGCAGCACTTGTCTAACTCTTTATTTTTGTTTTGCCTAAGGTTTTAGCTGATCATTTCTCAATTACTGGTCATTTTCGTTGCAGTACCTAATCTAGCCCCACTACTTAATCAGAGAACCCAAAGGTCTCAACCACCATGCACACCTACTAACTACTGAATACTGATGATGGATCATGGCCCATGGTTCCAATCTAGCAACCAAGTGCCATGGGCTTTTACACTTTTATGTGGACCATTGTCACTTTTTTTATGTGTCCTCGGCCTTATATTTTAGGTGACCTATTAATTGCCTAAGTAAGACTATTCAAATTTTTGTATTTTCTTTTTGTGAGGAATTTATGGGAAAGATTTCTGCAGGACCCCATACGTCCTACCGGGACCCCGTATCATGTTGGACACGAAGGAGACCTTGTGTGGCCCTTTTATTTATTTATTTTTTTGTTGTTTTGTGAAATGATTCGATATCGACTATTTTGCCAGTCAGATTTTTTTTTCACCTTGTAATTGTCTTATTTGTCAGTCAGATTTTCTTCAACATGTAATTGTCTTATTTGCTAAATACAACAGAATGATTAATAGCGACCATATTGCGGAAACAAAAAAAAAGAGACGAATCTGCAGGTCCACCTGCATATCCTCCGCCCTTGCCTCATTTTACTCTCCTTGGGTCCCCACCCCACACCCCCACCCCCCCACACACAACACAACAAAAAAAAAAAAACCTCGAGGTGCAGCCCTCTTTCTCATCTCCACCTACAACCTCGCCTTGGTCTCCCCTCCCTTCTTCTCCGTCCTCCTCTCCCTCCATGGCAAACCTCTCTCCTCCTTTGACGAAGACGACCCCATGCTCGCCACCCTCCATTCATTCATATCCTCCCTCTTCCCGCCTCCCTTGGCACCATCCACTGCTCTAGAGTAGCACCAGCAACCAAGAGATAAAAACTCAATTTCTATTTGGGTTCTGCAAATCGAGAGCAACCACCACATAATAATCGATATTAATAATATCGTTAAATGACAAAAAAAAAGGGACAAAAATGCACTAAGATGACACCTCTCGTCTATTCAGTGCTACTGGGACCTCATCAGTGTTATGGGGTCTTATGGGGCTTCTACCCATAAAATCCTCTTTTTTTTTTTTTTTTTTCTTTTTCTATCAGAGGTGCCAATGCCGTGCATGTGTATGGAGTGATGCTTTAAACTTTGAACACCCATGGATCAATCCCTGGACATGTGTAAGGTGTCATTGCCAACACCAATCAACCATGCGTGTTAGTATTTAAATGGCCCACTTAAGAGCCTCGGGAAATTATCATGAGTGAGAGCCGGGGCTTGACTGTGGCCATCATGCTTTGGGCCAAGTTTGGGAGTTGGGTTTTAGTACACGGGCATACCTGGATTTAATAACCGGGCCGAACTTGAATTAAGTGATAGAAAGCCCAAAGCCCTCCGCGGTCTGGCCTAAATAAGTATGGCTCATAGATTATTGACTTGTTTGACAAAACAAGAGATAGAAAGCCCAGCCCAGCCTCACCTGATTGACTAAATGGGAGGCCATGGACCTGACTTGATCGAGGTGGGCTGGGCTCGACCAGGAACTTCCAGCCCACATCACAGTAAGTTCAGATATGAGCCTAACGAGCCACTGTTTCTAAACCGGTCAGGGCCGGGAGAAGCATCAGGCCAGCCAGACCCGGCCATGAACACACCTGTTTAAACCAGACTCCAATAATTGACATGTTTACATTCATTGTACTTCAAACATTTCTTTCCATGCCATGATTGAAGGATAAAAATTGACCTGGAATGATAGAGATGCATGGTATCCTACTTACAGTGTGGCCCACCAAATAAACCATCAGATGAGGGCCCCCTTTTGGTCCATCTGGGAGGACCATTCATTTGTTATATTAAAAGGTGGGTGGTTGAACAAATTGTTTGTGTCTTCACTGGCCCCAAAAAAAAAAAAAAAAAAACACAAAGGTTTGTGGCTGATCCAGGTTCCCCACCTGCTGGTCAATATTTCCAATCTTCTAGTTGTACTTTGAATTTCCTGACAAGTTGACAACAGGGTCTTTTTGGTGGTTGGGTTTTCAGGACTTGAATTGGTATCTATATGAGCAATGATAGTTTGAATGCTTCTCTACAGAGCATCCAGAAGAACTGCATAGAGCAAGGTATGCATTTTTTTTAAAAGAATTACTTATTATTATTATGTTTTTTTCCCTTTGAGAAGTATCTTGGGTTAATTTCAAGTTTTTTTTCTTTTCTTCCCAATTTTTATTTCTCACTTTGAATGCTTTTATCATATGGTTTCCTTGGGTTGGTTTGTTTACCTTTATTTATTTATTTATTTTTTGGGGCAGTACTGATTTTAAGCTCTGTTATTAATTCCACCTAATGGAATTGGTTGGTGGATGTTGCTTCACAGGGTTGAGATATATTTATAATAATTAATAATGTTCTTATGGTATATGTATCATGCAAATGATTTGATCTCAGTGTAGAAGAGCTAGCAATTTCAGTAATTTTTTGGGGCATTGTACCCCAAGGAAGATTGTTGAAATTTGGATGGAATTTGCACAGTAGAGAGAGAGAGAGAGAGAGAGAGAGAGAGAGAGAGAGAGAGAGATGTGCTAATACTATTAATTAGTCAAATATAGAAAATCTAAACTGAGCATAATTCTCTTGTAAATGTATCTGGTTCGTGCTATCAACTTGACCACATGGTGTGTTGGTGGATTCTGCTATTGGATGGACCATTGACATTTACTGAATGGATAGGATGATCATATCTGCAAGATTCAGTCTTAAATTTTTTTTTGGGATCCAATTTCTGGTCACTTGGGTCGTTGAGTACTAAAGATTATAAGCTTTTTTGCTGAGTGCTGATACCTGAAGAATGGAACCAACCATGAACCATCTGTAAAGTGCAAGCATACTACTTCACTAGGGTGCGCGTGCAATTTAGATTCTCTCATATAACATAGTCATGCTCAATAGGCAATTTCTGATCACCACCCCACTCCAATATCCTGGAGGCTCTTTCAAAGCATGTGGTGTTTGTCTTTCCTTGTCACAAAAGTTTGATTATTATTAGTTAGGACTACAGGGCTCAGATTGATATAAATTATAGGAGGTGTGATTGACTATGGCTGATACCTATACACGTTCGGGAGTCTCAAGGGTGCTCTAGCTTATATTTGTAGGAATGGGGTTAATCAAAGCATAGGAATATGTATAATGGTGAGGGCTTTTGCTTTACAGCATGATCAAATAATGTGCCTGGAGACTCCAGCTTCATGGACTGAAAAATTCTAACCCAGAGGAATGAAATTTCTTCACTCCTGGCATGGGGAAAAACATATATCTAGAAGGACATAAAAATTAGATGCTTTTTTCTAAGATCTAGTAGCTTTGATATACTGTGAGTGCTTGAATGAATTCAGGAACTGGGACATTTATGATGTACAATGGTATATATGACTTATGTCACCGAGATACAAATATAATCTGAACATTAGACATGGAAATGGTTATGGATATCATCATCTCCTTGATCTTTAATTTTGAAGACAGATTTAAACCTTTTCTCTTTGTTAAATTCCAAGCAATTCCTTTTATGAATATCACCACTTCAATAGAGCAAAACCCCATAACATCTTGGTTTTCTTAACTGCATATCTTCCCTCAGAAAGTGTGAATCCATAGAGTAAAAAGGTGGAGATGTTAGTGGCAGTTTTTCTAATAATGCTTTAGATCATAAGAGGCATTGAAGGTTCTTTATTGTTTATTTGTTTTGAATGGATTAGTCTGATTAGTATTTTTCACAGCAAGAAGATCTATGTGACGCCTAACTGAAAATTTGTTTAGTTTTCTTAGTGGCAGTTTTAGAAAGACCCTTTTATCTTTTAGTAGATTAAATGCTCCCCTCAAAATTTTGTTTTTCAGAAGCCATCCTTTCTTTTCAGTGGGGGTATTTGTCCTAGGGCGTTAAGCTAACCACAGTCCCTTCATGCTGCCAATCCTATTGATGGTGCATGGTTTAGTGGTATAGAGTAAAGACCATTGATTTGATGAGCCGCAGCATAATTGGAGATTCTGTGTCAAGATTTAAATATCTTGATGGTTTGATCCATAGCCTCAGTAGACATAATTAACAAGAAAATCATCAATAGTTTGGTTAAAAAGCTACCAAATAATGGTGTTGAAACATTACTAAAACATAGATAATGCGGGATACAGAGCATGCAATCATAAGACTATAATAATGAAACAGAATAAAAATCTATGCATTCTTTAAGGCCTATGATATGCTACTGCCTCTTACCTAAAAGGGTATTCTGCTCTCTCTCTCTCTGAGGGGAGAAGGGTCTATTTCTCGGAAGTTTTATGTATATATTTTTTAAACTTTGAAATCTATATGTTCAATAAGTTGATGTAAACCATTAGTGAATTTTACTGGATGAAGTGGGGAGTTAGACAAAAATTAGACCCTAGGGAGAGTCTTTTCTAAGGTACTTGTATTGGTGGTGAAACTTAGTCCACCTTTACTAAGTGGAGTAGCTATAAACTTGGTCTACCTTTGAAGTTGAAATGTTTTTCTTAGGTGTCAGTAGATGATATATGCTGAGGATCATAGTTCCACAATAATTTATATTTTATGCACTGGGAGGAAGTGGAAACTATAGATAATCTACTTCTTTGTTTAATATGCTGTGTGGGAAGTTGAACCACTTCTTCAACCTATTCAAGTGAATTGGGCACTCCATTTGCCAGACAATTTTGTTTCCAACTGGCCAATTGGTGGTGGATTATGGGCTAGAAGTAATTTTTCCTACAAAGATGTTCCCACTTGGAACTATTATTGAGAGTGATATGAAAATAATAAACAGATCATGAGGGAAAAGAGATGTTAATTCTGAAATTGATTGGAGTTATCAATAGTACTAATTCAGTTATGTTCCGAATAGAGAAATAATTTGTTTACCATTTGTTCAATAACCGTCCATTCTAGTCAACTTGGTTTTGGGCATTACAAATGAAAACAAGCTGATTATGCTCTTGGCTTATTACTTGGTTTGGACCTTTTGGTTTGGCTTTGATGTTAATGGCTTGGTTTCTGTTATTAGGACTCTGTCTTGGCTAGAACCTATTTTTCCCCTTATATGTTTCTTATATTTGCTTCAATGACATTACTCGAGCATGATACTCTTTTTGTGTTACTCTTGAAATTTGTGTAATGCAATTTTAGAGTGGGGTTCTATTTCCAGATCTTCTATAATTCCATTTCCTTTGGAAGGATGTTAGCAAGGAAGTTCCGTCCAAGCAATGTGGAGAGGTCTTTGTCATTGGAAGAGCAGCAAGAAAAGGTGCATGAGACCAACTAGTTTGCATCGTCTTCACTTGCATTAGACCTTTGTCCATCAACATTATTTAGTTTTCTACAAATCATTGATCTTTAAAGGCAAACCATGAAAACTCAATTTAGGGTGTGTTCTGAATTCTGACACAGGTCATGGGTCAAATGCATCCTTGAAGTAAAATAAGTCCAAAGATGATCACATAGTCCTAGTCCACTAAGAGGGCCATATATAAGCAGTTTAATTAGTCACATATTGAATAAGGGCATTATGGTTGTTGACATGCCCAGTCTCATATTTTAGGAAGTCTTATCTTGAGAGAATTAACTTTTTGTTATTTGCTTAAATTTAGAAAGATGTGTAGATCAGTATCCTTATGAGGCCTTGGTTAGAAATCACAATCTCCAAGGAAGAGTACAAAATTATTGACGACTATACTTAGTAGGTGTAATCTCTGATTGAGAGCTTACAACCCTATATGAAGGTCGTCACTAAATACTTTCCTCTCTTTCAATATTGAGTGAAATCAAACTCTCTTAGCCTTCTATGAAGACTCCTAGGTAACTTCTATGCCTGAATACTCCATTGGCACGACTTCAAGAGGTGTGCGAAGATTCATATCTATCCACCTCCATTATGTATGGATGTAGTCCAATTACTGGCATTGTTTTTCTGGGAGGAGTGGAGGTCAAGTGCAGGTGCACAGGTGTGGCATGTAAGGGGGTGGGGGGACTGGATGATTATCCAGTTTGCTATGCTTTTAGGGTAGATCCAAAGTCAGAAATCATGCTAGATGGCAAATTATTTTTGCATTGTTTAGTTTAAATAATTATCTGCACCAACCTTTACTCATTTTGTTTTTATAGTAGGGTTTCTCCTCTTGTGATTAAGACCAACACCACTGCCCACCCCCACAGACGCACACATAACAAAAAAAAAAAAAAAAAAAAACCCTGCACCAACCTTTATTTTAACTCGAGGTTGAAAAGCTGAATGAATAATCACCCACTCTCTTAACCTATTCAATTGCAATTTATAGTAAATCCAGATGCATCCTTAGATATATAACTAGAAGCATTATCCTACTCATCATGTTGTTTATTATGTAATGTCCTTTATCTTTCAGATAAATGAGGTCCGGAAGCTGATAGGTCCTTTGAGTAATAAACTACCGAATTTCTGTTCGGATGCTTCAATACTAAGGTACCTCAAAGCAAGGAATTGGAATACCAAAAAAGCAAGTAAGATGTTGAAAGATACCTTGAAGTGGAGACTGGAATATAAGCCTGAAAAAATTCGATGGGTACGTAATTTATCTGTTTTTCGTTCCCTCATGTATCTCAAATTGCTAACCAATACAACCCAAAATGCCTAGGCAAACTAACTACTTAACAAGCCCCCTTGGGCAAGACACAGCTCAAACTCGAAGCACATGCCCACACAAGACGCAGCATGGGGCCTTTTTGCCCTGCGCATATGTGCCCACACACAAAACACGGTATCGGGCCTTTTTTGCCTAGCATGGATTCGAACCCAGGACGTGTTGGCTCTGATACCATCTGAAGTTGCTAACCAATACACCCAAAATGCCTAGGCAAACTAACTACTTAATAATGTAATCCCCTACAAAGGGTCTATTAATCCGATCCGATATAGTTTCATGTCTTATGTCTAGAAACACTAAGAGCCGTGCTAATTCAACTTGTGCTATTAGGATAATAACCCAAATTGCAGGTTCATATATAAATGATCCGGCATTCATCATGCAGGCCACGCTATGCACTTGCCTAGCTGAAAAATCAGGCCAGGCCACAGATCAGTTGAAGGTGAATGAAGATACATTGTTAAAATAGTTAATATTGATTGTGCATGTGTGGCCAAGCTGATGAGCCATCCAAGTTATGTCTAGCCTGATAAATGGCCTCCTTCTAGTTTGTTTGCCTTCCCATTTTGAGCAGTCTTTGCATTTCTTATATATGTTAATGAGAAACAATCATACACATGACTGTGCCATAAGTTCTGGAATGATTGAAAAAAATATCCATTCTGGTTCCACTTTTGATTATTGAATACCAAGGGATCAACAATATGCCCCAGGAATTTGGACTGGTGCGAATATATATATTATTACATATCACCAAGATTGGAGTAATATCCACAATAGGATTGAAGTCATGTTCACCTCAATATAAAATGTGAAATTGCTATGTAGGGAAAATCACTTCAGTTATATTGTGGATATCACTCTGATCTGATTAATACAAGGCTATTGAAATTTACCAAATAAGAATACTGATTAGAATGATCTAACTTGACAAAAAGTGGCTCCACAATGCAAATTTTAATTGCCTGAATTGAAACTTTTGGTTCTGTCATCTTTCCTTCTCAATGGTAAATGGGTGTTGTGGATAAATGAAAGTTCTTGAAACGGGTCAAAGTTGTTAAATTCTTTTACAGGTATAACAATTGAAAATTGAAATACCTTGAAATGGTTCATTTCATTTAGTTGGGAAAACTATTTTGATGATTGGAAGAGAACTTTCGTCTTTCTAACCTCAAGGAAAAGAAGTCCATTTCAGTAGAAATGGTGAAAATGGAAGGATACATTCCCCCAATATTGTACACAGCTAGTAAGTCCTAAACATTTCAGCTAGAAATAGCCCTAAACATCTTACATAGCTAGTAAGTCCTATGACTTTAGACTATTTCATCCATTCAGGTGGTAGGTATTTCTCTATGGAAATTTGAGAGCTATATTTTGATAAAATTCACCATATGTTCATTATGAGAAAATAATCCAATATATATATATATATATATAAAGAGAGAAGAAGATAGAAAGTAAAATTCAAAAGTGCTTAGAAATTCAATCTCTGTTCCTAACATCTCTTTCCTCTCCCCCTTACCTTAGTTACTTTTGCAAAAAAAAAAAAAAAAAAAAAAAAAAAAACATTTTCTCTCATTTTCCAATATTCTAGATTTTCTAGAATTTTTTTATATTTTTTTGACGTTTTTTTCAAATCGCACCGCTACGCCGCTACATAGCGTTGCTACGCTACGTATTGCCCGCTACGTAGCGTTTTGGCGGCAGGCCGCTACGCCCGCCGCTACCGCTATTTTCATCCTTGATCCCCACTAATATCCTCGACAATTTTCGCATTAGAAGCTTGCTAAGGCTAAATGGGCGCTTTTTATTATCATCAACCAGTTCAATGTGGGAGTCTGTGCCTTCATTTTGTGTTGGGAAAATTGCTCCTCCAAATCAACTGGTTTCCAAATTACATATACATGATTTTGGCAATACTACAATAAAATCAGCACAATGCAATATGATGGAAGTTAAATAGAAGTAGCACATGAGATTATGCAGTACTCAAAATTTTATGTGGTTCATGCAAAGGGGGTATTCCTTGGGAAATTTTTTTAATTTTTCATCTAGAATCTCGTTACACTGCCAATATGTAAGACCTTGCTCTCTTTGAAAGATTCTCTCCAAGAAATGTCGGAGAAAAAGCCCCTTAACCGGGTGCAAGAATCCACCACAACAAGGATAAATGTAAGGGGAAAAAATTCCTTGACTTGAGGGATGTGTAATAAAATAACAGTCTAAGAAAAAGAACCGTTGCACTTGTGAGGTGTAAGAGCCGTTGGAGAAATTTGAATAAGTCAAATATTCTAATGCTCCCCTTCAACATGGAGCATGAATGTTGTGAATGCCCAGCTTGTGATATAGGAACAAAAATTAGTCTTTGTACAATGCTTTGTTGAAAATGTCGGCATGCTGATGATTTGATGGAACATAAGAGGTGCGAAGAATTCCTTGTTGAGTGCACTCCCGACAAGGTGACAGTCCAGCTCCATATGCTTATTTCTTTCATTGAATATTGGGTTGAAGGCAATGTGAATGGCTGCTTGATTGTCACAATAAAGGGTCATCGGGTCAAAATTACCAATGCCAAGATCTGCCAAAAGATACACAACCAGATAAGTTAATAAGTTGCCGCTGCCATGGACTGATATTTAGTTTCCGCAGATGATCTCGAATAAATTTTTTGTTTCTTAGTCTTCCATGATGTGGTGCTATCACCTAAGAAAGTGCAATAACCAGTGACTGGGTACTGTGTCATAAGGCAACTAGCCCAATCCGAATCATGATATGCTAGCAAATGAAGGCTGCTAGAAGAAGACAACAATAAACATTGACCAAAGGTGTCTTTGAGAAAATGAACACGTAGCGTGGTATCATAATGTGGTTGGCAAGGTTGGCCCATGAATTGACTCAAGATATGAATAGAATAAGTAGTGTCCAGTCTAGTGATAGTCAAGTATTTAAGTCGACCCAGAAGGCGACGATATGATGTGGGATCATCGAGTAAGGACCCCTCAATGGAAGTTGGCTTAAGATTCTGTTCTGTGGGAAAATTTGTTGTACTTGTACCAAGCATACCCATGTCTAGCAATAGGCCGAGAGTACACTTGCGTTGAGAGATGAATAGACCTTGTTGGGAGCAAGCAACTTCAAAGCCCAAAAAATACTTTAGTGCACCCAAATCTGTGATGTGAAACTTGCAGTGAAGGAAACTTTTAAGGGTAATAATGGTATGCTCATCATTACCAGTGATGACGATGTATCATAATAAACAAGAACAAATGCACATGAGGATCCTCTTTTGTGTGAAAAGTGAATAATCAGCACGAGTACTACTTGAAGTCAGCGAGTAACAATGCACTAGAGAATTTGACAAACTAGTTCCGGGATACTTGCTTTAGTCCATAAAGAGACTTTTTCAATCAACATACTCTTGTCTCCCCCTATTTGGAAAATCCAGGTGGGGTTTTCAGATATATATATATATATATATATATAAATATTTCTTCCTTAAGATCCCCGTGAAGGAGAGCATTGTTGACATCCAGTTGATGTAATGACCATCCTCTAATGCAGCCAATGCAAGGAGGAAATGTACAGTGACTAGTATTCAGTATACTAGTGAGTTTATATACAGCACCTAGACAAGTTAAATCCCTAGACTTGAGGGATATGTGTAGCAAAATAACAGGATAAGAAAATGACCCATTGCACTTGTGAGGTGTAACTGTGTAAGAGCCATTGGAGAAATTTGAGCAACTCAAATATTCTAACAGAAACCCCAAGCTCCTTGAGCACTCTTCCCCACCTAAGCTTCAAGAAATCCATCTAGACAACTCTAGAAGAAACTAGAAGAAAAACCACTTTTGCTTTCCTTCAAAGCAAGAAGCCAAACCCCCTTTTCTCTAGCATGACATTTCACTTTCTTGCTTGAAATCCATCTTCAAAAGAGTAGTCCCAATTTTTCACTGGCTGTTGCTTAATTGGTTTGGGACATAGTGTTGTGTGTGGGCGCGTGAGTTTGAGTCCTTCGAAAAAAGAAAAGAAAATAACCAAGCGGTCCTATTTTTTGGCTTGAGGCTAATGTATTATGACAAAATACCTCCATTTAGTGACCAGAAATCCAAAATGTGATCCCAGTGACATATACGTACATAAGGCCCATTTTCCTCATGTAAATGCCATTAACAAAGGGAATAGAATATTGACTTTGATGTCATTACTCTAAGTGTGATATAATCATATGAGTAATCTCATGTGCATCTTGATGATTATGCACCTGCAATTGTAGAAGAATCTGCAGTTGGAAGCTAATCCATATTCTAAAGTTATTGCTGTTTTGATTTCAGGAAGATATAGCCCATGAAGCTGAGACAGGAAAGGTCTACAAACCCAATTACCTTGATAAATATGGAAGGACTGTTCTTGTCATGAGACCTGGATTTCAGGTACACACAAGATAATTTTGTTAGGATAAACTTTGCTAGTTTGTAACTGTTGGTCCCAGGTCCGGATAAAGGAGGAGGGTTGCATCATATAGGTTTACAGGGGGCGAAAAACTTCTGTCACAACTCCAACAGTATAAGTTTGTTAAGCCACACGTGTATAACCCAGTGCGACTTAGCTGCTACATATGCTCACATCCAAGACTCCTACCAAATCAGTCCCATCATGTAGATGCCATTCCTGAATATTTGTGGTCCATTTATCAACTGAGCCCCATATGAATAACTTATTTAATGATTTTCTTCATACATTATGGCAATCAGATGAGTGCGTAGACCTAATTGTTGGCGACCTGCATTTACATGATAGGCCATGTTGGAAACAGCCATGCATTCATGGGCTTGGAGATACAGTATTTAGACTTAAAAGAAAACTAATTGTAAAAAGCACTTTGCATTCAATGATTTAGGTTCTTGTGGAACATTAAACATTTCATGGAAATAATTTATTTGGGATCATGATTAGTGATGGTTCTATGTTTATTTTTATCAGAATACAAGCTCAACGAAAGGGCAGATTAAGTACTTAGTTTACTGTTTGGAGAATGCCATTTCAAATTCGGCATCAAATCAGGAGCAGATGGTGTGGCTAATTGATTTTCAAGGTTGGAATATGTCAAGTATATCAGTAAAGGTGACGCGTGAAACAGCACATGTATTGCAGAACTACTACCCTGAAAGGCTGGGCCTAGCTATACTCTATAACCCACCAAAGATCTTCGAATCCTTTTGGACAGTATGTGGCCTATTGCTATTTTTTTGTGTCTTGATGTTACCACAGTAACCACGTATAGTATCTTGAGTAACCATTCCATACGCATGGGGCCTATTTTTGGTGATCAAGACCACAAGAGATCAGGGGTGCCTCTCCAGGGCCAAATTTTCAGATCCCGCCCCTGCATGGGATGCTCTAAATTATACAGACATGAAATCCAAGCTATTTAATCCAAAAACAAACAGCTAGGAAGAAAATCCAGTAATTATCCTGAAAAATTGTCAAACATTGCACGGCCAGGTACTTACAGTTTGGAAGGAGTGTAAAGTATCCCAGTCTACATGGGGCCTATCTCTATCTGGCTAGCATTTTGGATCATTGAAGCATGGCCACCACTTGTGTCAAATATAAGTATCAGAGAACTGTATGCTTCTGATGCTGGATTCTTGAATTCTGAATCGCAGTGACTTGTTAATAGATGGTCACTAAAGCAATTCAAGGAAATGGTGTCCCACTTAATTTGGCTTTTGATGTCTGCACTGCAAGTAAAAAGCCTTTAATTTATAGCCATTTTTTAGAATATTCAAACCACTCAGCTGGCTATGGGGCATCCAAATGCACCACTCATGGTTACTTGTAAGTCCAAAATTTAGGAGATATGCTATCTTCCCAAACTGATTGCTGGTGTGATCTCAGAGTCGATTTGGGGCAGAGATGGCAGACAAACAGAAGGCCATCTTGTGTGGTTCCTGTTTCTAGTACCACATCAAATGCACTGGGTAATGAATAAACATCCACTTCATTGTGACTTATCAAAGCACTTGGTATCTGGGCCACATCCAAATAGCATATCATCAATGAGACAATGTGTTGGAAGATTTGCGACTTAACTGCAACAGCTGCTATGCTGTTACTTTCTCCTGGGAATTTTTTTAATTTGCTTAATCCACTGTTATTTGAAACTTCAAAATAACAATTAGAATTTTGCAGATAGTGAAGCCCTTTATAGAGCCAAAGACATTTAAGAAAGTGAAGTTTGTATACTCTGATAACTCAGAAAGCCAAAAGATAATGGAGGATCTTTTTTACATGGACAAGCTTGAATTGGTGTTTGGCGGCCGGAATTCAGTTGGATTTGACTTTAAACTATATGAGGAGAAAATGAGAGAGGATGATAGAAAGATGTCTGATTCTTTGAACTCGGAGGTGGCTTCCCTCCTCTCACATCAGCCATCAGTCGAGTCAGTTATGGAGCAATCAGAGTCTTTAATTTCTGATCCTGGGTCAGAGTCCTCCGATGAAGCATCTTTTTCTAGTGATGTTACTTCTTTAAATATGGGATTCGTTGACGATTTACCAGATGATAAAACAAAATGCCAACAGGATTACAAAGATGGTGGAAAGACAGTAGCAGAGGTTCAAGACAATTCATTAAAATGAATGAATCAGCTTAAGCTTGCAAGTGAGGGAATAACAGCTACAAATCAGTTTCTTGAAATCAAAATCTCTGAATTGCTACTTCTGCGAAGGAACTGAACTAGCCACTCCTACTAAAAGAAAAGGTTAGAAGACTTCTTTTTGGCCCTGATGTTGATTTCTAATCAAATGTCTCAACATTCTTTTTGAGATGTCCATTCCTGTATTATAATAAACTACAACAGAAGATATACTTTCAATACCCCATTTTCATCATCACTGAGTTTTCATTATCTGTACCCTATCCTTTGCCAAACCCACATGTATTCTTGTTTCATTGTGTTGTTGCTCAACTGAATTAACTATCAACCATAGTGATTGAAGTTTTAAATGGCCGTGGGATTTGGGAACTGCTATTCTTTTCCTCATCCCATTTATGCAAGATGCACCTGTAGTTAGTGGAAGTTGCAGTAGTGTCAAACTAGACCTTTCTCCCCATGCAAACTGTAACCATCCATTAGAGGATACTGTTATATAACCAAGATATACCCTGGAATATTGTACTGGTTGAAAAAAAAATCACTTTACTAAATTTTTATAGATCTTTTATTTTCAACCATTCAATTGGCTTCAATTGAATGGTTAGGAACATCCAATGGGTAATTTTCATCCAGAATGGGACCCACAGTTTAATATTCAGTGATGCTGTCTTATCATTTTCTCCTAATCCAAGCAGACCTTAAATATAGAAAATTATCATCTATGCGTTTGGCTAGATGCATGAGCTATTAGGCCAGTTGAAATATATCTGAGAGATTTTACTAGTTGAAAAATTACTTTTACTGAATTTGGACAACTCAGTTAATTTTAACCATGCAATTGCTACATCAATTGAATGGTCAGGAACATCCAATGGGGCATTTTCCATTTTTTCAATGGGACCCCAAGTTTAGTATTCAGTGAATGTGATTGTACTGTCTAGCCTGCTATGTGGCCTTTATCACTTACATGGGTACTGAAAAATGAGGTAGGGGCCATGTTTGACAACCACCATGTCGGAAGTTTTAGACAATGTTCGCTGCATTTCTGGAAGAATGTATCATCACAGATTTGTATCCTGCAACTATTGCAGATATCGCGTACATGTTGTCCATGCAGCATCATGCACACGTGAGTAAACCTACTATTATCATCGTGTCTCCATATGTACTTCACAGAGTGGCATTGAATCCAGTGACTGCACAGCACATGGCATGTTTGGCTTACAAATTAAGTCGAAGGCTCCACATGGAATCTGTAGAAAACACCCACTTTTAGATTCACGCGTCACCATTGTCATCTTCTTATCCTTGTTCTATCTATCTGGGGTCTGCTAGAAAGAGTTCTACCATGTGCAGTGAAGTTTTTTTCTCTCTGTATGTGCCTGCACATACTTTATTATGTAATCTGACTTCCCTTATGTGTTTTATAGATTTTATGGCCTCTTTGATAAGTAAAGCAATTGTCATGAGATCTTCTAAGATGTCCTATTTCTATAATCTCTTTATTTTCGAGGACCCCCCATTTCATCTTTGTAACATTATAAACTTGTTACCCAAGAGTGTTTTCTTACTCATCAGGTCTCACCCTGCCGAGTATCATTTACATCAGTCTTACCCAGAATCTTTTTCGAAGTTTGTTTGGTTTTAGTGTTCGTGATGGAACGGCCATCGCCTGATATAGCCAGGCTGGCGGGCTCGTAGCCCACATAGAGGACTTAACGTGTAGGATACCATGTTCCAACCCAAAAATTTAATGTGTGGGGCTTCACTCGTGGACAGAAACACGTCCTAGGGATTCGAACACACGATCCTCCCAGCTCTAATACCATGTAAGATACCATATTCCAACCCATCAGCTGATAGGTGGATGTGCGACTTTCCTAACATAAAGAAGTACATAATTTTGTTTCTTTATTTATTTCTTTAGCGAGTTGTAATTACGATGAGCATTCTAATCTCATTTGGATTCTTGAATTATAGGATTTCGCTTTCTCAAATATATGTATGCGTAATAATGTGTGGGGCTTTGAAGTAGTTATTGAGATTATCCTCAGTTCATCGTTGAACTTGATGAGTTGATGGCAAGCAATTGCAGTCTGCATGACAATGAACTCCATGTTTGATTAACATACTATACTTGAAGTGTAATTTTGAGTATGCCTCTCATTGGTCGCCTTCTCAGATCTAGAATTGCTTTAATGCATCAATTTGGGGCTTGTTTGTGCCTTTTAGATCAATTTGCAACCCCAAAAATCCTTCAGTGGGATCACTCCCCCAAAACCAAGTTGGGTAATGTACAGGTAAGTCAAGACTTCGTACCAATCATGGTATTTATATTTGATAGTGACAATCATTTAAAGTCTGTATAGATCCTTGTACGATCAATGAAAGATATAGGTTTTAATCAAACCAAATAATTCTTAAATATTTTTTCAAGCTTTGAAGTGTGGTTGAAGCTTTTGGTAATTGGATGAGGAGAAATCCCACTTTTGTTTGCGAGGAACTGGGTGTTTTTTTTTTTTGTCATTCTAAAAAGTATCTTTTGAAAAGTGGTTAAAATTGAAAAAACAAGGGTGGAGATTCATAAATGGCTATCAAATAATTTCCCCTTTGACTGAAAATGAATTGAGAAAAGTTGATAAATGAATTCCTAGCCATCTCCCTAGTATCAATTCTAAGAAAGGTAGGGTCCCATCGACATCTCCACTTTATATCTTTCAACCTCACTGCTTAAATAATCCACTATTGCAACCCATTTTACCATGAATTCCTAATAGTTCAAATCCACACACCTGAAGATAAATGGTCAAATGTCTTTTACCTTAAACAACTACCCCTTGTCCACCCATTGCACTACTCCTTTGAGGAGATACTTCGTTTTTCTGGGGTCATTTATTTGCACTCATTTACATATATAAATTATGCTCATACTTAACCATTACGCATTATTACGTTTGTTTATACTAATTTATGCATGTGATGTGTAAATGAGGTACGAGAATTGTGTGATAAGGCCATTTTCAACCTCTCATTTAAAAAGGTGGAAAACGGTCACAGTGCATACTTTTGCCAAAAGCAACACTACAATACAATCCCCTTTCACAGCCCTTTCATGTCCCTGTGAATAGGTCACGGGTTTAAAGTCTCTCAACTACATTTCATTTTTTAAAGTCATATGGGCCTCAAATTCATGATCCAAACTACTCCTCATTTTTATTAAATTAATAAACCTCAAGACGTTTAGTTTTATATCTAAAATCTTCATTGATTTCAAGAAATTCGTGAAAAATCTAAAAACTCTCCCCCGATAGATCTGATTTTCTCCACTTTTATAGCCCCCAATTTACGATACGAACCATTCAATATTCTCATACTATTAATAAGCATGAAGATGTTTTGTTTTATATCTTAAATCTTTATAGGTTTTGAGAAAAATTTGCAAAAGATGTCAAAAAAATCCAAATGCATCTAAAATCATTGGAAGTACTCATCTACTCATGAAAACTGTAATTCCTACAATGTTCGAAATGCGTTCGACATACATAGCATTTGCATGTAAAACCCATTTTCGTATTCCATGCACAAAAGGCACCCCTTGTGGAAATAGTACGAGGCTCTCTTTGGACGAGGGAAAAAGGGTAGAAAGTTGATCACAGCTCATACTTGCACTTGGAACAGTTTTTTCCAAACCTGACGCAACTTGTACCCATTTTTACAGGTGGGCAGGTTTGGGGATAGGATTAGTATGAGTAGGGCCGGGCATGGATTCGTTATACAGATCTTTCTATCCCTACATATCAGAAGTCCATACCCAATGCAAGTGTATGACCCACATGATGACTACAAGGCCTCATTTTTGGGGCCAATTAAGGTTCACAGTGGGCCCACTTGATAAGGCCTAGCTATTGCACGTGTGATGCCATGTCTTATTTGCATAAGTAATCCTAGCAGGTTGTTTTGTATTAGTCTAACATGAATCAGGATTCTATTTTCAAGTAATCATACAAAGGGTTGGGCTAACGCCAGAATCTTATGACTCTAGGGCAGGGTGGGACAAGATTTGGCTCCAGGGCCCAGCCACCCAGCAACAAGATAAAATGACAGGGATGCAACTTGGGTCGGGCCCAACATCAATTAAACTGAACCAACCTTCAGAAAAGCCAAATTGGGTCCTGTGTCTGGCTGGTGTTGCGATCAAACTGGACCCAACTCAGCTGTCTCATTTGATCTTGTGAGTGGCCCTTTCTGGCTCAAGCTTTGACATAAGCCCATTTTACAAAAGAGCTCGGCTTAGGCATCTATTTCAAAGCCTTAGATCTGAACCAATCTGGTCTGTTCAGGTCTACTAATAATGAGTCTGTTCATTCCAACAATCCCTGGCCACTATGCAAACTCCCAATTTTGCACTTAAAATTAATTATTTCTGGTTCACTCCATATTCTATAATTCAAGTCTTAAATTGGTCATGTACCATATGTGGAGGGATGATAGTGTTCCATATGTGGACTGTGGAGGGCAGGTAGAGTTGGAAAAGGGTTGGGTTTGTTTTGGACTTATAGTGTTTTCAGGCACAAACTCGAATTACAACTGGACCTCATTCCTGGACCCAAACCAAATCAGATCCAGGCAACATGATGCATACTCTTTCCTGAATTTATATAGTATACATTCAAATAGTATAAATTTTTTTTTTTTTGGACGACTCTTGAGAGACTTGACTGGCATGGGAGTGGACACATGCATGAGAAAGAACTGCCTGCACACAGAAGAGGATCCGGAGATCGAACCCTGAGCAGTTGGTCAGAACTCAGTGCCTATCCATTTACGTACTGTCAAATTGAGTCAAAGTAAGAAAGGGGACCAAACAGTGGACCCATATTCAGATTTTTGTCAACTAACTTGGATCCTTCGGGTATTCAGGTATTGAGGGGTCTGTAATGATCCCTGTCTTTTGAAGCAAGTGAAGATTTGTAAGTGTACAGAAGGATGGTTAGAAGGGTAGATAGAAGAACCTTTGACATATGGAGGTCTATAGGTATTGCACATTGATTGTCTCACCAAAGGGGACAAATGGTATGGTCTCTTTGCCAAGTCTGTAATTGGCGACAAAGCATACCAACAGCTGCATGTGCCCTCCAAGCCTTCTAAGCCCCAAGCCCTTACCCCTTGACCACACATGCAAGTAGCGCGTGCACAGTGTGCATGTAGTTAAGGAAGTGATGTTAACTGGGGTCTACATTCTCTTTTTGGTTAAAGTGGGTCTACTTTTCACTATAGTGTTCTTCCCCAATTTTCATTGTGGGTTTTTCTCCTGCTAATTCACCACATGGATCGGGCGCCTTTAATTCAGGGATGTACTTCGTGAGACAGCTACACTGCCGTTGCCCTTACCCTTGCGTATAGGTGAAAAGTCTGCTTTTTCATCATAATCTATTTTACATTGGTAACCAAAATGTAGATACCATGATGATCTAACGTTGCATAAAGTATCACTTACAGAAAGATTGGTGAATTATGGTCTCCTATTTGGATGGTTCAGAGTCATTTTCATGCTGAATCAATGTGTCAAATCACCAAACAAGACTTAAGCATTATATGGGTCTTTAGCAAGATAGAGTTATAAAGTGTTTAGGAAAAAGTTCATGGTTCACTTGAAATCATGTCAATCATTGGAGGATAAATAATCTTGATGTGGTAAAATCATTGCAGGATCCACAATGTTGTCATATGCTTTTATTAATGATTTTACTATTACTGTCTACAAAAAAATTAAATAGCAACGGTGTCATGCCACTGTAAGACAACCATAGAAGCATTGGATTGAGAACTTTCAAAGAGACTAGACAGAAAGAAATTCAATTGAGATAAATTAGAAACATATCGAAAAATCAAACAAAATAAAAGCATATGAATAACATTTACTCAATCATAACTCATTCCACACGATATAATTTGAAAAAGAAAAGAAAAGAGAGAGATACATAGGCACAGAACAGCCTGGATCCGCACATACCTATTTATGAAACTCAAATCCCTCAAAATCATGGTCTCCACTACATTGACATTGCCGAGGTTCCTCCAATCAAGCTTTTATCCCACCATCATATTGATCAATTATCGGATTCATTTAATTCATGAGATGGGAATACAAAATTTAAACGGAATAAATTACACTGAAATCATGTAATCTATCGATCAATATGATAAATAGGCCCAAGTTTAAATAGAGTGAAGTTTTGGCGACCATAAAAGAGACCATTATTTAGGGTGGCACAGATTTTAAAAGACGGCGCCGCCACATGCGTGCTTACCGTGTGGCGAGGGCTCGCCCAGAATGCGAGCGTGCGAGGGGCGGCCGATCGGAGGACCTGTGCACGTGCATAGAGCTCCCATTACTCAGCCTTGACATGGCGGCGATCCGAGCAGTCTCAACCGTGGATGAGGTGGGGCATACCCGCAGCTGATCTGGCCCACATTTGATCGGTTGGGGCCCAACGTTGACCGCCTTCTCACACCTGCAACTCAATAGACCACCATTGCTCTTCTTCCTCCCCCCTGCACCACCACCTCCGCTGCCGGCGGTTACCGGCACAAACCTCACCTCCTCGTACTCCGACGCCGAGGTCGAGAAGTTGGCGACGCTTCCTCGGTCGAACCCCTCCGCTGTCGTGACGCTCCACTCCACGCTTGCCTCGCTGGGCTCGTACCACTCCCCCTCCTCCATGCTCCGCCGCACAAACCTCCCCCCCTCTTCGAGCGACTCCCGCCGCCGGAATGGTGCCGTCGCCTGAGTCGACAAGCTCTCGATCTCAAACAGGTCCGAGCTCGAGTCGCTCGCCACGTCGTCCTCCCGGACCGCCTTGGGGCTCCCGGAGAAGGTGAAGCTCCGGCGGCCTGAGTCGCCGGAGAAAGGCAGCACCACCATCCTCCTTTGAAATTCATCCGACCTCCGAACACCCATGTCGTCCGACGGTCGGAAAACCTCCAGAGACTCCCTAGGCGGATCCTCCGGTGGGCTCGTGCCATTCAGTCGCAATTTTCCGGCGGAGGGTGGCGGGTTGAGTATCGGAAACGAGAACCCACTGTCACCAAACGATGGCCGGAGGGGACGATCCGGCGGCCGATCTCAGCCGGAAAACCGCTTCCCGGCGGCAAATGCTCGTGTTCACGTACGACGACCTCCTCATCTTTTGCCCAGCTTCCACCTACTAATTTCAACTTTGCCACCGGCTCTGCTCCTAAGCTCTTCTCCATCTCCACAGGCGCTTTTTCCAAGCTCTGCTTCTTCGTATTCAAAGAAGCGTTCGAATTCGAGTTGATTTGAATTGGGTTTCTCGATTCTGGCAGTTTCTCTTCAACATCGACAGATTTCTTGCCAGAGCACGGGCATTTTCGACCAAAGAGCCATCTTTTGTAGTAGCCCTTTCTCTGCTCATGATTCAAAGGTAGGGTCTTTATGGAGACTGCAATGGAGCCAGGTGGGTTGGACAAGAGGCCTGTTTGGGAGTTCCAACTGGCCTCAGAAGAGGCAGTAGGGGTGGCATGAAAAGACCCAGTCCTGTAATTTCTGGGGTACCCATCGAGAGAGGAGACAGAGGAGAGCCTGGAGACAGTGGAAGAAAGATCGCATCTTTCGACGACGACGGGGGATTTGGGGTGGTGTTTTTTATCTGGGTTCTCGTTGAAGTAGCGTTCTGCGTCGAAGATGCTGAGTTCGGTGTCGTCGAGTGGGGGTTTGGGGGAGGTGGCGGTGGCGGTGGTGGTGGTGGTAGGTCGGAGATAAGAGGAGAAGGAGGCGTCTTTGAGGTGGGAATTGTGTGGGATTTCGGGGTTGTTGAAGGTGGTGGGTATTGGAGGGATGGTGCTTCTTTTGAAGGATGCTGTTACTGTGTATCTTTCCATCTCTCTCTGACTACAGAGATTCTATCCAACACAAGAACCAGAAGAAGAAGTAAGGAGAGAATTTCTTGGCAGGAAGAGCTGAAAATGGCAGACTGAAATTCCTCCTTGGTATATGTAGTGGAGTCAGAGACAACGATCTTCCACAGCAGTATATCCTCTACTTCTTTACTGCAGGGATCTTTCTGTTTATTTAATAGAAAAATAGAACTAGTGAATAATGATAAAGAGTGTGGGGGGCAACTCATATAAAGAATTTTCCATCTTAAGAAAAATTGGCTGATTGGAACTACCAGCATCCCATGTGATATCAACATATCTGTTTGGCAAGGCCTATTTTACTTAAAACTAATTAAAAAATTATATATTTTGGTATTGAGATTCAAATATATATGTGTGTTTACAATGACGTAATTAAGATTTTTAGTTTGGGTTGTGTGGACACTGATCAAGTAAAATAAGTTAAATAATAAAATCGAATCTTTTAAGGTCTTATATAAGGGGATTCTTGAATTTCATGGGTGCGACTGGACCCGCGTGTTAACACTTGAGTCCACCTTTGTATGTTTGAGTACTTTAGATTATATGACAATCATTTGAAAATTCTACTTTTATGTTTATTTGATTTAAAACTGAGTGCGTTGGATTGTTTGACAAAGTTTACATGGATAGCTGATTTAATAAGTTTTAAGACGGTTTGTCTCTTCATGAATGTCTAAAGAAATTACACATTTTTTAATTTTCTTTTTACAACTTTGGTCATTTAACTTCTAAAAAATGACGAGTTTGCCTATATTATTTTTTTAATAGTCTATTTTGCTAAAAGTCATCGAAATAACTTTATTCCAAATAGATTTATTTTAAATAGATAAGACTTGCCAAACAATCCTTAAACTTGATACCAGACTCTTCATTAGAACTTCTCCCAAAAATTCTGATTGTGTTAAAATTCCAAAATCCTTGTAAATTACTTTCTTATTTTAGTAGGAATTTGTGAATTAAGAAATTTCAACATTCCTAAATGCCCCAAATCAAGCATCTCTAGATCCCAACAAGCATTTTTTTTTTTTTTTTCAGAATCTCAAAATTCTGATGGCTTTGTGGTAGATTCCGAATTCCCCAAATAGTCCTTTCAATGTGACTATGTGAGACCCACATATGAATGTCTTTATATTGGATCGGAGCCGTTTCCATATAATGGAATTGGTAAAGGTGGGCCCATAATTCTTTTCTTAGTGTCTAAATGTGGTCGCAAGTTAAGAGTGTTATTAATGTAAAGTGTAATAGCAATGAATCTAAAATTTTCATGCACAATATTATCTATCCATTGAGATATGTATATATAAAATGCACATATAGCCTATAGGTGTAATTCAATTAAGAATTCCAGAAGCTATAAACATGGAATCTATAGAATTTAGGATGCATGAAATTCTCAGGCATACATTTCTTTATAAATGAAAGAATTTAGTAGCATGTAACGATTTGGCATTTAGAATTTTGAGACAGAGTCTTGCATGATTTCAAAGATTCTTGAAAAGAAGCCTGGGCATTTGTTTGGAGGGACTTATGAATTAGTTACATGTTTTAAGAATTTCTAATAGCAGTCTTGTTTGGATCTTAGAATTCTGCCTTTTGAAATGTCACTTTTGGCCGTTCGAATTTTTGAATCTAAGTAGATTGATATTAGAGAATTTAAGAAACCTGCTAAGGATGGCATTAGAAAATTCAAAATTCTCTTTAATAGGGATTCTTTTAGTTTTGTAAAAAATTAGCGCTTGACGTGATTAATTTGTCTAATGCTATGCATTGACTCAGGCAAAAGTGGATCTTTTCTTTTTCTTATTTTATCTATATTTTTCTTTTCTTTTCTTTTTACAAGGGATTAAAACTTATTCACCCATGCACACACTACATGTCCCTAACCAGATCCAACTAACAAGTTGGGACAAATGAAGCATGTTTTAGTGATGAAGCAAGGCAGTGCACTGATAGTGATTAGATATCAAAAGTAGGTTCGTAGATGGATTTGATTATACTGAATTCAGAGACTTCTCTTATTCTCAATATAGACTCACATAATAGATTATTACATCATATAATTGGGATCACCTAAGGACATGCAACAAAGAATTTTCTTTAAGTCACAAGTCCTAACTAACTATATAATCTAAACCTTTCAAAAACTATTGTCAATTCTTATATTGTACCAACCAAATTTTACTTCAATGAAAGTTGGTTCCATGGTTGAATTTGAAAATGCGATCTCACTCATTCATTTTGTTTTACATTTGTTTTCACTTTTGTCAATCTAATGGCGGACCCAACTCTGATTAGGTTAAAATTTGATGTAAACCCTTATTGTGAGCGGTTTGGATCTAAAAGTTAGCCCCACTGATGAAATTACAAGGTTGGGTTCATAGTATCTGTTTCTATATTAGGTAGAGGATAGGCCCATACCCACAAATCAAGGACATTATAGATGCATAAATTGAAAACCTTTTGCAATAAAATACAAGAATAAGTTGATATGGGATTCAATGAGAGTCAGAATATAAAGGTAGTGCTCTAAATTGAATTCAAATTATATATAATAATAGGCTGATGTTGGTTCCAAAAAGAGTCAAAATTGAAAGGCCATGGTGAAAACTGAATTGAAAGCCTTCAGTTACAATATTTTCTGTAAAAGACTTGGTGTGAATCGATGGAGTTGACTCACCTTATTGGAATGTTGGTAGACTCAATCAAACACAACTGGGATCAATAGTTTAGTAAGGTTTGTCCTTAACTATGTGATAGATCTATTCACAAACCTCAGGATTAAAATATAAATTGGATTTAATCTAAATAATACAAAGAATATCATTCAATAATTTAAGTAAATCATACCTCCTGAATCCATGACTTCTCTTAGTTTTTCTTCAATTTTGGTAGGGTTTACAACTCTACTACTTCTTTTCTTTCTACCAATGTAAATGATGGTATCTTTGAATTATTTTCAAGTAAAAATTGTTACCTAGTACAATTTTTTTTTATAGGCCCTTTCCTATATACATCTCTTCCATCAAGAGATGCGAACCTTAAATTCCATAAATGACAATGAATGGTAACAAAACAAAAAAACACGGCAAGCAAAAGGAACCATGAGGCCATTCATGCATGTCCATTCAATGAGAGAGATCAGAGAGAGAGAGAGAGAGTCCATTTAGTGGTCACGTGGACTACAAAAATTGGTATTCTAACACCATGATCTTAGCTTAACAAGTCTATGTTTTAACATGTCCGATGCATGATTTTCTTCATGGTTATCTAATGTAAAACTTAATTTATTATAACTCCATTTTCATTGTAGTAATTTTCTATCCTATTATTTTACTTATATGTTGAACTTCTAGAAAGCAATTGAAAGTTAATAATTCATATATAGATGCTCTTGTTTCCCAATATCTTTTTTTTTTTTTTTATTTTTAGGACCTCATGTTTGTTTGCATGGAATTTAATTTTAAGGAACTCTAAAAAGTTTATTCCCATCAACGTGTTTAAAATTTTAAAAGTAAAGTCAAAATGATGATTAAGTAGTGACTCTCTGGTCGAAAATGATTACAAACCATCACCCTAGTGAATCAAATCCTAAGAAACTCGTGATCCTATCTGAATCTCTACCTTATATTCCTCACCTCTTTAATGTTTTCATTTTTAGAAGCATCTTAACTTACCGTAAACTCTTAAGAATTTAGTTCCATGCAAGAAAACAGGCCTTCATGAGTATTTTCTTTTACAAAAAAAAAAAAGAAAAAAGAAAAAGAAAATTGCAATAAAGGACCAAAAGAACTAAAAAAACCAGTCTACGACTGATATATCAACTGATGCAAAAAGGTGTCAACTTCCTAATACGAACTCTAAACAGCATTTTAATAGTGTTAGATTTCTTAGGAAGCACTTATATTTTCTACCTCCGCCAATAAAAAAAAGGTAGCACTTATATTTACCATTTTATAGATTCTTTACATACATGACTCGACCAAAGTACACTTGCCCTACTCAGTCAAGACTCAGCCGAGTCTTTGGGTTGACCTGTTGGCCGTCTTTCAGAGAGTTAGTTTTTGGAGTGCATGGTGCGAGACCCTAATTTGTCTGGATAATCCCTTGAGGTAAGACCATGTCAAGAGATCATGTGAGCCAAGAAAGAGGGATCTATAGAGGTAAAGATAAAGTGTTTCGGTTAGCTCCGTGAGGCTCTATCCAAGTTCCACATTAGAAATATCCATGTTTCGATTCTGAGCTTATAAGTCAAACCTTGTTTTAACTCAATATAATGCGTTTTAAAGCCGTGTACCCCAAATCCCATAAAAACTCCAAAGTTAAGCATGCTTTGGCTTAGTCCAATCTCTCGCATAAGGATGAGCCAAGAGGTAACTAAGCATTCTACACCTCTGAAAAAAATATAATGTGTTTTAAAGACGTGTGCCCCAAATCCCATAAAAACTCCGAAGTTAAGCATGCTTTGGCTTAGTCCAATCTCTCCCATAAGGATGAGCCAAGAGGTAACTAAGCATTCTATACGTTTGATGATGAAAGTAATAAAACAATAAAGAAATCAACACATTTTATTAAACATATCCACTCATAGAATTTAGTCAAAGAAAGTAAACACCACCTCCAATGATAGGATCATCCCTCTTCTTCTTCTTCAATTCACAATCAAGCCTCAAAGCTAGAATTTTTTTTTTTTTTTTTTGTGGGGGTGGTGTCCTCCCTACTTTATCTCCAAGTTTAATTGAGAGATATAAGAGATTCTAGAAAGTCTTTCTAATTGTGTCTCATTGTTATGCAAGACTTTCTAATCTTGGTCATACTTGTAGTTTCTTAGGAATTTCTCTCACGGACCCCACTTGGACTTGAAATAATCTTCAATGAAAGAAAAAAAAATTTTGAATTTTGCAACTTAAAGGGTCCCACCTTGGGAGTGCAAGGCTGGTAGGACCCACATGGGGCGTCCCAAGTGGCTTAAGATGCTTCCTTGTTTTTCTCCTCTTTCTTATCTCTTTCCTTTTTTAGCCCTGTTTGGTATCACTATTTTTTCCCTCTATTTCTCAAAATCTCTAAATCGAGTAGAGTTTTTGAAAATAGAGGCGTTTGGCAGCCTCTAAATGGTGTAGAGAAGTATAAGCAATGCCTCTATCTCACACAGCCCACCATTGGATGCATATAGAAAGTAGAGGAAAAAAAAATAGAGGCGGGTGGACAGTGTTCCTGGCCATTCACGCCCCATTCCATTTTTTTTGTTTTTTGTTTCAAAATCTAAGAGTGTAAATTAAGATCCAAACCGTTGGAAATATTCACAAGATCAAGCACGACCATGAGACCAAATTTCAGCTGTCTGATCATCACCAATCTCGATAAATTTAAAAAAGCGTGAGCCATTTGATGTAATTTTCTGAAATTTGTGAGCCCCAAGCGCAAGATCCAAGCTATTTGATCTCTTTGGAAGGCTGAAAACGGTCATATGGTCAATTGTCAAGGCATGATACCTTATGGATCTCGAGATGTTTGCAAAACAATATCAACCATTGATGTAATATGCTTAATATTGGATTTATCCATGAGCAATATGTTTTTCTATCTTTTTTATTATTTCTAAGAGTGTAAATCAAGATCCTAGCTGTTGAAAATGTCTGCAAGATCAAACACAGCAATGAGACCATATTTCAGCCGTTGGATCATTACCAATCTCGAGATATGTGCAAAAAAGTGAGCCATTGGATGTAATTTTCTGAATTATGTGGGCTCCAAATACAAAACCCAAACCTTTTAGATTTCTTTGGAAGGCTGAACACGACTATAGGGGCAATTAGTCAAGGCTTGATACCATGTGGATCTCTGAAAACTTGTAAAAAACTTTCAATCATTGACATAAAAAAGTCTATTAATCGTAGATCCTTACATTGACAAACACTTCTTTTGATTCTAGCATCTTTTTTTTTTATAATACTTTTTTTAATGGCTCTATTTTGTTGGATCTATCCAAAAAAGGGTTGAGATACAAACAAGGCATTTATTTATTTTTTTTGCTTTCCAGCTCTTTCTATTCTTGAACTCGTCTAGGATTTGAATTTAAATTTTGAATTTGAGTTTCCTAAAAGATAGGAAATTACTTGAGCTTGCAACAACTTGGAGAGGGACCCACCATTGTCGCCCCTTGCTTGCAAGGGGATTCATGCCCATGGGGTGGTGTGGGTCCCATGGTATTCTTTCTTGCATCTTCCTTCTCTTTTAATTCTTCAAATTCTCTTTTCCAATTCTCCTTCAAATTCTCTGAATGTGGGCCCCAAATTTCTAATTCTTCTGCAAAAATAGTGAAATAAAATTCAACAATAATAATTTCATGTAGAAAAGAATAGTGCAATGCATGGGACCCTACTCAACATGTATGAACTTGTATGAATATACCACGTTGATCGATTTTTTGTGTATTATACAGTGGTGCAAAGAAAATGTATGATTTTATGTGTGAATTGAAAGATATATGCAACGATAGTAGGATAACGCAAAAGAATTTAAAAAAAAAACCATAAAAATCATTCAATTTTTCAAAATTTTAACTAATTTTCAACAAAAAACCAACTTTGAAAGCTCAAATGCATGAAATTATGTAATTCAATGCAATTAACCTAAATAAGTTCATTAATCTATATTAGATAATAAAATTAAAGTGCAATTTCGTGGACTTATCAGGGATAATATCATGCTGAGTTGGCCGGTGTTGTGACAATTAGTAATCCCTTGAGTCGAGGTCAGATATGGGTCTGACCTCACGATCTACACCCTTATATATATATATATATATATATATATATATATGGTTTAATAATTGGCATTGGGTTGGTGAGGAATGGAAGATGGACAATTGGTATTCCAACTATATAATTAATCACATGGACGGTTGAGAGGAGAGAACCAAGATCATGAATTTGTGATGTTTGTTGCTATGTAGCATTTTTTGTCATCGATATCATATATTTTTCTACCAAAAAAAGGGTTGCATATATTTTTATTATAAAAAAGTTTTACATACATATACATGCATATATAGACAAACAAGTCAATAGAAAAAAAGGGATGTATGGAAATGAAATAGACGACCCTACCTAACACTAAACTAATGTATAATTTTCTCCTAGACTCGATCTGTTGGGAACGTCATTTGTTCAGAGCAACTTCTTTCACACTTTTACCTCACATGATCTTGCACTATTGCCCAATTTTATGCTCGCGGAACCTTTATTCACCATTTATTGGATCTAAAAAAATCTATGATTAGAGGACCATTGAGCTTTAAAGCTGTTTAAATCAAGGGTTATGATTACCTTTTGTCCTTTTCCATCTATTCTAACCCTAATACTAGGTATGGTTTCAAGTAGGCTCTACAAGCAGGACCGTATAAGCTTAGTACACGACTTGGTTATCGGTGAAGATTTTCCTTAAACTAAAGTGTGACTCATGTGAAAACTAGGGATTGCCTAGCTGGTAGGGTGCCCTGCTTCTCACCAATTGTCTAGGGTCTAATCCCTTCCTGTGTGAGCAGGCATTCCCTATGTGGGAGCAGGCATCTCTCATAATGGAGGGGGCGTCTCACAGGCCATGCCCACTTGGTCGGGTATCAAAAAAAGAATTGTGATTCATATAAGCTGTGTTATTTTGTCACACAATAAACAATTTGCGTTTTTTTTTTTTTTTTTTCTTTTCAATAATGAAGACGCTTGAATTCTTTAGTTTTCGTTGTATTTTTCACACCCATTCACACTCACCAAGGTCCCTCACCATCAAAGCCATAACAAGAAATTGATACCAAGATGCCTGAAACTTTGATGAATTTAATCTCCTTTTCATATTTTACGTTTTGTAAATATTTCATACTAGGGGTTGGATATGGAGAAGACAAATGTATATAACTGGAGAGAAATAGTTACACAAATTTGAACTGCCAATAGTTTTTCTACACACACTTCCTTTACTTTTTCTCCACATTCAAATGAGCCCTAAGATAATAAGATGGTGAAATTAGTTTGTTAAAATATAGAATATTAAGCAACAACCCAATAAAATTTAATATTAAGCAACAATTTATGTGTACACCCTTGCCCCCTACAGTTGGGAGTTGATGTCCCAAACCAGCAGAGGTATAGCTCGGGACACTTGCATAGTTGCATTTAACTTTTACCAACTTCTTGCTCAATGCATTCTCAGCTAGTCAGTCAAAACATGGCAAAACTATTATATGGGATAGTTTTAGGTACAAAAGATTGAAGATTAATTATTATAATTAGAAATTTAGCTAAAAAAAAATGAAAATTTAGCTTAAAAAATCAAATGCAAAATATTTAGATGTGGTTGCATCAGATATAATATGATTTTCTTTAAAATGCTCAGTACGAAATATTCGACATATATTTGTGTGTAATTAATTCGAGTTTTTTTTTTTTTTTTTTTGTTAAATCGTGGTGTACACTATTTCTTTCATAAAATCTAAACTTATCAAGCTCAGCATATATATTAAATGCGGTTTTATATGTGAGGGTTTGTGTCTTGATGGTTTTTTTTTCTATGTATAACATTTTTTTTTATATCATTTTTCAAATGAATGTAGAATATTAAATGTGATTTTATGTTTTCTTTATGTTAGATTTTTTTAATAGCCATATCAAACCAGTAGCTTCCGTATACACATATTATTCATGTGTAGTGTGGATTGTTAAAGATTTGCATATTGACATGTATCTTTAATTAAAAGATAAACATCAAACAAGACATACTTTTGAACGATTCTTGTCTACACTTACTTTCGCATATTATTTGCAAACTGGCTAACTAACTAACTAAGTTCTGTTTTTAATTTTTTTTGGGTGTGTGCTGTTATCATTGTTTTGAACAATGGATTGCTCAAAGCCAAAATCTTTACATATTGATTGGTGTATTGGTTTCTTTTTTAAACTGAAAAATCTAAAAAAAAAATCATGAATGAAAAGTGCAAAACTTCATTTTTTAAAATTGAATTTAGAGTGTTTTAAATATAAATAGAATGAAAAAAAAAAAAAAAGAATAGAAAGGTTGTGAGAATGGAAATCTAATACATTTTAAAGTTTTGGATTAAGCATATAAAAAATCTGCATCAGTCATAGCCAAAACCTACATGTTTTTGGCACAACTTACTCACTTTGAGCCTAGTTTTAAAACCATGCTGTTATGTTTTTGTATAACACATTTTCACAAATACATTTAACTGTTTTTTATGATTGTATGTAAATCACTGTTGTATGCAAATCACTTTCCAATGAATGGATTCTTCTAAATTAAATCTTGAAAGCATGACTAGGTTCCTTTTTTATTTTTGGTAAAAGAGTAGGCCCTTAGAAAAGATAGGATATGCAGCTATAGTGGTAAGCAAGTGTAGTCACAGACTCACATGTCATTTACCCAAAAAGAAAAAAGTGTAGTCACATGTCAAATCATGTGGGCCCCACCATCCCCACTAGCATAAACCATGGTTTCAGCCACCCTACTAAGAATTCTTAACTGAGTAATCAATTTCATATCATTTTAATTAATGACTTTGACTAGCTACCGATCACTTTGTTTATTCTTGTTTTACATGACTCTTTTTTTTTTCTCTCTCTGTGGTAAAAGTCTTAGATGACTTGGTCATATATAATTTTCGAAGTCAAAAGGAAGCATCTTAGAATAATCATAGACTTATGTATGTAATTAAAACAATTAGGGTGTCATTGGATAAAAGTTCATTCTTACGATTGCATCCCTTTCTCATTTATGTCATCTACTTTGCATCCATGTGTGTAAAGTTCATTAGGTATCTCTCTTCTCTCTACTTTAAAAGCTTGCTTATCCATGTCACTTCCAACAGTCCATAAAGTCTTCTCACCTTATCACTTTAAATCATTTTAAAGATTGTCCCAGCAGATGCATGTTTCTTCAATCTTGTGAAGAACAAAAACAAAAAAAAAGACCTAACTCATTGACAAGGTTATGTTTTATTTTTGGTAGAAAATTGACAAGGTTAAGTTGAAGCCATTTGAAGAATCATTTTATGTAACTTTCTAGAACATAAATGATACTAAAGTAAAACCTGTCAATGTATCAAGTAAGTACAGGAAAACAAATATCACACTCATCCTACCTGAGGATTGATGGCAAAAAGACCTTTGATTGAAAAGAAGAGTACGTTTTAAACTAGATAGTTAAAAGTATGGAACAAACTCAACTACTTCACGAGACAAAGATCTTTGTAAATGAGTGGGGAAAACCTTTGTCGAGCACAAGTGCCCACATTATCGTGAGCACCGCACCTAATGGGCTCATCTTAAGATCCATTTGAGTGGACTATCAAACAAGGACTTCCTTTGATAATCGTTGATCCCAAGTTGAGCTCCGATCTCGGCTTGACCATTAATTTGATGGTGTAATCATTTGAATGGTGAAGACTTGTTGGCCGTTGATCAAATAGTTAAGATGATGATAAGAGCCTCCACCACCATACATAGAGCCTTTTCGGGGCGGGGGGATCTTTCAATTACCCCGGTCCCATCCCAAGGTGAGCCCCAACGAGCACCGGTGCTCAGTGAAGGGGGATCCAAATAAGGGACTCTGTTAATTTATAAAAGGCAGATATCACTCTACTCTAGAGAGGTATGCAATGTGAGCAAGTTGGATCATACAAGATCAACACCGAGGGAAATTGCCTTAGAAAAGAGAGAAGAAATAGTAGATAAATTGTATTTTGGTACACCATAGGGTATAAAGGTGAAATGCAAGGAATCTTTAGTGTGGGCCTACTTATTATTATTATTATTATTATTATTATTTTGATCCGTAACAAAAACATTCATTCACTAAAGACATGCCCACTTATTTTAAAGCACTATTGTCAGATCCTTTCCCAAGATTGAAGACATGCCCAAACATAAATATTCATTCTTGCATTAGATCAACTGAATGAACCATATCAATCATTTTATTTGCACCCGCTATTCCAATCCAATACTGTTGCTCAATAAATTCCCTAAATCTTCAAGTTAAAGCTCAATATAATGTTTGCTGGGTACATGTGATCATGTGTAAGGGTCACTTTGATACGTTGGATGCACTTGATACATTCATCTATGAAAGAATTTAAATATGAATATTCATCAAACCAATTTATGAGTTTACTTCTGTTTGAAGTATGCATAGATATCAATTGCTCAGATTATATCAACTGTTCAAATTGTATCTTTTGAAAAAAGTCATAGCTGATCATAAATATCTCTACTCAATCACTGATGCAGCAAAGGGTAAAAGAAAATTGTTGCTCAAGAACCCAAAACAGAATATGAAGATTGCATAGACATGAATCAGACACATGTAAGTAATGTCCAAACTAGAGATCATGGGATGTGCTGAGCCACATATGTGAATGTGGGCTCTATATATTCTTTGAATCCACTGTCTTTATGTTTGAATTATTCAAAACTCAATCCCATCCACAAAGACCCCTCACAAAATCTGCCAAAACACAGCTGTGTCTAACACTTAAAAAACTCTTCACATTATCCTCTTATATTTCTGTTCTATACATGTAGGCCATTTCTAGAGTGTTCCAATCCAAGAGTCCTAGTCCTCTATTTTGCCCAGCTCTATCCAAAACTCAATTTGCTCCTAATAAACCCAACAATCTGAACAACCTGAAGAATATGCAATTAGAGCTTGATCATGATCACAATGTTAACAAAAGAAAAGAATCCACAAAAGTGTCTTCAAAGTACACATGGCTTATGGTTGCAACAAAGAAAGAAAATCAAGTAGAAGATATTTTTCAAATGAAGAGGGAAACAAGCAAATCTTCAGGTTTCAGAAGTTTCATAAATTGTGGTTAGCTATTGAGAAACACTGCCTCTTCAATTGAGGAATTGAGTTATATACTCTTGGCACACAATCAATTCTATCAATGCCATTCGAATGATGTCATCTGAAATGTGGGTCGAATCCCTAAAAGTCACTGATCAAATGATCCTAGCAGTGCAATTTGAGATCATCAAATCGGGCATGGTTGTGATTGCATGCCTAGCCTCAAGTAGGATGCAAAGGGGTTGGGTTCGGTTAGAATCAACAATGTACAATTTGGGTCTGAATGATTTTTTGAGCACAACATTCATTTTTGGATCTGTATCTTAACTGGGTTCTATATATTAGACCCAAGCCCAATATCAAGAGGGAACGAAAGATCCAAACTAAAGTAGTCTGAACCTGACAATTAGCTTCAAGTTATAAACTCACAAGAATAGCTCCTTATTCAAGTGGTAACGACTAACGAGCGTCAATTTTTACCTAACAATCCGGGGTTCTTCCTTCCCACTTCAGTAGGCTGCTACCCGTGTGTTTACGGGGTTCTCTCTTGGGTACCCAACCCCCTTGACTTGGGTTAAAAAAAAAAAAGTTATAAACTTATAATCCTAGATTTCTATCAAAAAAAAAAAAAAAAGTAATAATCTTAGATGAATTCGTACTTTGACTTTTGTGTCTTACATCTGAGTCCTGAAGGTTTGAAAATGTATGTATCTGTCCGAATAAGGTAGGTAGTGGTGTCACGGTCCCAGCCAGGTTAGACTAAGACCCAAATCTGGTCCCCATTGATATGGATCTGTACTATGTTTCAAGCCTGTGAATGTGGTCCTGGTACTTCTTAGAATGCAGTTTTTAGTCAACAAATATTGGGTGGGCTTGGTCGGCACTTTCAGGTCGACAGACTGGATGTAGACCTTAAAATTAGGCCCACAATATGCCAAAATGACAAGCGTGTGGTCCACCATAATGCAATACTAGCACAACCATCCATACTCAGCACAGTCGTATTATAAATTAAAAATTTGTACATTAAAAAGGTTATTTGGAATATCTCTTTCTATCCATTAAGTATGTTGCATAAATAAAAATAAACAAACTGGGCAAAAAGAGAGTAGAAGAGATAGGGTGGAGCAATTGACTTACAAAAAATTAAAGAAGTAGAGCTATAGTGGAGAGTAGTGGTTGGTTTGATGAGATAAGAATACGAGTGGATGAGTTATACCTAGAGAATGTCAAACAAGAGATAACTGTCAGTCAAAATTAAAGCCAAAGCCATTGACTTTAATATATAATAATTGCAATATACTTTTTTTTTCGCTAATGAAGGTTTCCCCGCAGGACTATTCCTCATGGAGAAGTGCCCGCCCACACATACACCCTCCGAGTAAAGCTGGGAGTACGGGAGTCGAACACAACACCTTGAAGGGCAAACCCACTTTCTTTTGCCAATGCACCATCACCCAAGTGGGCAAAAAGAAAAAGAAAAAAAAAAAGATAGCATTATACCATCTAAAAAAGAAAAAAAAATCTATCCCCATTTGGCTTTCCCGAGTCCTATAAAAATGTATCTTGTTATGAGTTAATAGAAAAAGGTTTAGAGTGTTTGTAGTTTGAAGCTCATTTCAATAGATAGCAAATTTTATATCTTCATAGACAGCATATTATTTTTTTTTTTCAAGAGTTCAAGTTTTCTCCATAAAAATATTCTCGAATTTGCTTATGGCCATCCAGAGAATTTTGATAGCAGGAATGGGACGGTCTATGTTAAGTATGGAAATATGAGCATTTTGGTTAGAATGTTGACAAACTTATATGAACACTTTAACAAAATATTTTACTCTCGAAAATTTTTTTGATAGGCAGGGAAAAATTATCGTAAGTTAAAAGCTTACAACCATAATTAATTAAACAAAACGCCCTATCACAAAGATAGGGAAAAGACAATGTTCTAAAAAAGAAATACCAGAGAAAGGAAAGAAGAAATTACACAGTAGAAATAAGGAGTAATTTTTCTTATTTTCTCAATTTCCAAATATCTTATTTTGGATTAAAAAAATAGAATTTATTTTAGAAATCCAGGCTTCTAAACTGACCCAATATCCATGTTTTGTACATTTGTTATGACAATTGAGATCCACGTCTGGGAGTTGTTGGAATGATATAAGGCTTGGGTTTGCTCTCCATGTCATCTTATATTCGAAATCACTTGATATGAGTTTGTACTTTTAGCCGACGTCACTTGGGGGATTGGTCTTTTTGAGTCAAAGACTCTAGGATAAAGATATGGCAATTGAGTTCAGTCATTCTCGCTATTAAAGATAGGTCATCACACAATGTGGTCCTGTCAAAATAGGGTTCTAGGAGTTTCCGATCTTATACAGACCTAACCTTTTCAATTTTATACAAAATTGACTATAAGAGATCTCAAACACATGAGACTTTTACTATGACACCAAAACAAAGACCCTGAGTCATTCTTGCCATTATTTCCCTTAAAATAGAGACTTTTTTCCATGCATAGCTAGCAGAATATCCGTTTGGTGGTTTGTCATTGTTATTTATGTTCATGGCCATGGGCGGTTGGTGTAAGCATCAACAGCAACAACCAAGCCTTTCATCCTCTCACCACAAATTTCCTGACGTGGTACGGATCCTCAACTTCAAAACCACATGCTCTGTCGGCATTTTTTTTGGAGGAAGAGTAGTCCTGATCCTCTGCAGCTTTCACAGTAGAAAGCTGCACAAAAAGGAGCTCTTGCAGTTTTAAGTGGCACGTTTATGGGTCTCATTGGCATGTCCAGGGAGTACTTGGGAGTTGGGATCCTTTCCCATACTTGAATGTTGGATTTGCCTCTCAAATTGTTTGAGAATACTTGGGATCCTTTCCCATAGTTGAATGTTGGATTTGCCTCTTAAATGGTTTAAAAATGCAAATAATTTATTAAAATAAGATTGTTTCGCTAAGTTTTCCGCCTATTTAATTCTGGCTTTCTTCAAAAATAAATAATTCAGGAGACTCATGGGTCAACTAGGGAGTTTTCCAGCCTTACCATAAATAAATATCACTATATTTATATAAAAAAACAGTGCGACAACTTATGTTTTTATAACGTTTATATCAATCTTTCGTACAATTAAGTTTTAAATTTGTAGTTTAGGGACATTCCATTACATTCTATCTTCCACTAATTCGAGGACAGTTTTTAAGATAAAACCAGTTCTTTATTCTGTATGAAAAGAAACTTTTGATGGACCCATAGCCTGTAACTAGTTTAAATCCCTATTTTTCAACTTGCTCTGTATATATTGGTTCTCACCTCAATTTGACATTCATTAGACTAAAACAAATAGTTAGACTTTAAAAAAATCACACTTTATCCAAGGTTAAAAATTTAAGGCAGGGGCTAGGATGATATGATTGGTATCATTTTTATTCTACCCTTAATCTGCGCATGTACTTGTAATCACATATAGTTTTCCCATGATTGGCGTGATGCATGTGTGATCCACAAATTGAAAGTTAGTTATATATCTTAAATTATGAGATCTACAGTCAAATATGAGGTCCCACTTGATGATATGGTTAGCCATTTTGGCAATAAGATGTTAAATCAAGATAACTTTATAGAAAGATAGGATCTAATATGATCTTATTATATGTGATGGCTGACTGCAGCTCTTTGATGATAGGGACCTCACATATACTTGCATGGTTCTACATCTCACTTCATACTGTTTGAAGAAGATCTAGTTCAGATACACCTTAACCACACTTACCTACCAACAGCAGTGATCACCAATCGATTTGGACAGCTTGGAGTCTTATAATTAGATTTCTTCTACAATAAATTCCAAATATGCATTTGTCATCTCAACAATGTTAACCTGCATTTTCTTGTTTTTACACTAAACAAACTGAGCCTTATGATATGGTTTTTTTTTTCTTTAGTCATTACTATTATTTGTTTTCGAGTTGTAGATGTTGATTTGTCCATCTCCCATAAATCCGAACTACTTACTAATCTTCGATCAACACCCATCATATTTACTGCTGAAAAATGTCCAAGTGAAATCGGATTAGGGTCCAACATTAAATGTCCAATCCACTGCTAACTTAGTTGCCAAGGCACATCCCTTCCACCTAAACAACTAAGGATCAATCATTTACTGTAAAGTTGACGGCTACAGACTTAGGTAAGTAGGTGAGTACTTACCTTTCAAAAAGGAGAAAAAGATCCAACTTAAATTCATAATATGGTTTACACATGATGAAGCTGAAGTCTATCCCTTCTAATTATTTATGCCCGTGCAAGAGGAAGTGATGATGATAAGGGTGCAACTGCAAATGCTTAGTACATATTTTTAGATTGGTAATGAGGTACACAACTAGTTCATGGGGCCCACTGATGGTCCATATGAATTGACCACACACAAGGAGACACCCCCGCCCCCAATGATTTTTTAATCTTTAAGTTTCAGACCCATTGGATTGGACTGTTGAATCAACCGTGTTTTTTAATATAAATCATTGAGACTTGTAAGTCATTGATCAAGGGGTTAGGATGATGAAGTATGCCTAAAACTAGATATAGGATAGGGCCCACCTAAATATTTCGATTCCTCTGATCCTATCCTCAAGTGGGCACCACAGTAAGGCACGCACAATGATCCCGTGGAGACCTACTCTGTATTTATATGGTAAAGTATATTCTTGAGTGATAATATGTAGTTGGCAGTTGAACTCATCAATAAGGTATGGTGAAGTAATTCTTGAGTGATAATATGTAGTTCGTGGTTGACCTCATCAATAAGGCCAAGTGAAGGACAATATGTGTATGTCTAATTTGACACACTTTAGGCCTGTTTTTTTGTCTATTTGGACTAGAATACACAATAATTAAAAACATAGGAATTCAGAGTAAGATGAGATCCACCAAAGGATTATTAAAGAGGTGCCGTGTGAATGATATAGGTGAGAGTTAACAATATAAGTTAGCAATATAAATGGGACTATATTTTTCTAGGATTTGGACAACTAGGGTGATGACTGGATATTCATTTTCCATCTTCCCTTGATTCACTAATGAGGGGAGGCTATTTGTTCACATATATTTAACTCCGATCTATTATATATATGTGTGTATATATATGTGTGTGTGTGTGTGTGAAGAAACCTTCCCTTTCCATAAGGTTAAACCTTATGTCATTACTTTCTCACATGCATTTTCTCATATGCATGTATGGCGGCATATCCTACGGCCGTGTGTGCCTTTAGTTCAGGGTTGATCCATGTCTGTATGCCTAAGTTTGTTGTTATTGTTGTCCTTTTTTCTTAAATTTTTATAAAGATGCCCTAAGGTTGAATCTTAGCCTTCCCACATGCATGTATGTTTGTATAGTGTCCAACAGTATATGAGCGACAATGTAAGACACCATTTCTAGGCCCAACCTTTCAAAGATTTAAAATTATATTCAATGGATGCATCCACCCATATTCACCTCTACAAGTCCCAAGTTCCATAAAAAGTGATTGGATCCTACATATGACAATGTTTTGAAATCTTAATACACGATTACAAACAATGTCCAAATCTCGACATGTAATGATCATGGAAGGTTGCAGATGACAGAAAAAAATAATAATTTAGATTATCCATAAATTATAATTTAGGTGGGACCCTCTAAAATGAATGATTTGTATCACCATATTGGGAGTCGCTAAGGGTGTTGTTGGATAAGAGAACAGCCATTTTGTATAAACAATAGGGGGTCGCTAAGGGTGCTGTTGGATTAGAGAACAGCCATTTTTGTATAAACAATAGAGGGAACTTTAGCAAGCAGGGAGTGATGTACATAAGCAGCAAAGCATATGCAATGTTTTGTAGGTTTGCTGTCATAAGATGATCTCATCCAAATCATCCAATCATCTTGCCTTCCTTGTTAGCTATGAGATCATGTCTTCCCAATTATCTTGCCATTGCTTTTCCTTTTCTTGAACTCTCTTTTCCTACAACTTCTTACCTATAGTCTTCAAATTAAATTTCTACAATGATCTGGTGGTGGGTCACCATCACATCATAATAAGGTGACAGGTCCTTTTGCAAAACAGTGGGTTCCACCTTTGAATATTATTGTCCAACCATAGAACATTCCAAGCATGCATAAAGACACCTCGAATCACTTGATTTGATCACCTGATCATCTTTCATTTTCTGCTTTTTTTCGACTGTCCATTCCAGTTCCAATTTGTTGACATTGTTTTTAAAAGAGAAACTTTATTAAGTAAAAATCAAAGAAACAAAACAGACTAGATAACCCAGATTTGACAGCCAATCAAGATACTTAATTATCTACCCTCACTAAATTGACAGGCATGAACAAAATTAATCAAACTTAGCTAAGTGATGAGCTATCTTGTTACTCTTTTCCTGGAAATCAAGATTGAAATCTATTCTCTATCAAAACTTCCAGACAACTCAAGAAAGTCCAAAATGACAAAATAATAGACCAATCTTCATTGCCTTAAAAAACTTTAATCACTTCACAAGCATTAGGCAAAGAAAGAATTTTGGATAGGCCTTTTATCTTTAGTTGAAGAATTGCTCTCACTGCTACCCCTTTGGAAGACAAAAGATTCTTGACCCTTTAAACAATACTCCTGCACCAAAAAAGAGCCATTAGAAACAAATAAAAAAGTAAATAAAAAGCAGAATAAAAACAGCATACTTTTAGCACAATCTCTTCTCTTTTAAATCCAAGAATGACTACAGGGCATTGTCGATATGCATGTTTTTCTCGATTAAACATTTACCAAAAATAAAAAACAACTTACTCTTTGCACATGAGATAATTTTATCGGGCCTAATACCAATGCTCCTAAAAACAAAATTGTTTCTAGCATTTCAAATTGCCCAAGATAAGCTAGAACCAGCAATTTAATCATTTAGAAAGATGATTATTAAGAGGGATATTTGCTTGATTGGAATCAAAACACTCTCTTTCGACTGACACAGGATATCATTTGCCATAATATTGTAAGATTAGAGCCCGTATTGCAAGATGCTCGACTAAATCCGTTCCATTCTCACAAATAAGACAACCATCATTAGAACCATTAATCTTAAAATCAAGAAAAGATAATACTATAATCAACCTCCCTTCTGATTAATTGAACAGAGAATTCTTGTGGGAAAAGGTCCAAAGGAACTTCCAATTAGTATTAGGTTGGAGAATGTCTTCACACTAACTTTAAATGTTTGGTGTGACTAACACCTTCCATTATCTAAATATAAAGTACATATTTGCACTACAGCTCACTGCTCAACATGTAAATTTCTTTCTGCACATTAGAAATTGAAATAAGAAGACAAGAAATGTGTACCTGATACAAAAGTAGGCATAAGAGCACTATGAACTATTTCTAATACCAGAAAATAAAGTAGACTCTCACATAAATGAAAATTGCTGTATAGAGAGAGATGGGAACTCTTCCAATTGGGACAAAAGTCATTAAAATTTAATTATGAGTTCCCCAAACGGGACAAAGACAATAAAATTCAATGAAGTTGGCCTACATGGCCACATTTATGTTCCAAGGGACCATGAATATGCAGAAAGAACATTGTTTTTTAACTTATCTTTTTGAACAGAACTTATCCATTTTATTTAGTTATCTCTACTAATCAAAATAGATGATTTCTTAAGAAGCTGATGCTGAGTCACTTCAATATCAATTCAATCAAGTTAAATCTGAATTGGGTTGTGCTGTAAATATCCACAGTGGGCTCCACCTATAATGAACTTTCTTTGGACCCACTAGGTGGGTTGGGTCTAGGTCCCAATCAAGTGCAATGAACCCGAATATAATGCTGATGGACCCTGGTAATTAGATCCGAACATTAACCCAACTTACAAATAGTAACATATTGTTTGACAAAGATTAACCATATCATATTTTTAGCAAGTATAAAAGTAAGTATATGGCCAAAAGACATTGTCATCAGGGCATCTAATTTGATATCTAACCACAAGAAACTAGAAGGGGTTAAAAAGCAAGGCATTGGAGTTGGTG
>QPKB01000002.1:14907155-15082564 GCA_003546025.1 Camphora micrantha
AGCTACCGCGGCCGTGTCATCCCACACGGCTCAGACGCTCGCACCATGGCAATCGAGGTCGAGCCCCCAACCCTAGCCCTTGACGTGCGTGGGTATGCCCTCCCACGCCGTGACCTTGTCTGTCGTGTACTAAAAATCCTGCATTCATCCTACTCAGACGACCCCTTCCTCGACCTCTCTGACTACCTTCAAACCCTAACCCTAACCCTAACCACCTCTGAAGTCTCTGAGATCCTCAAATCTCTCCGTAATCCCCACAAGGCCCTCGACTTCTTCCACTACTCTGCCACCTCCATCCCCGGATTCCGACATGATTCCTTCACCTACAATCGCATACTCACCGTCCTTGCCAGATCTGTCTCACCTCCTCCATTCGATGTAGTCAATCAGATCATTGATGAGATGGAGCGGGATGGTGTCTGTGGAAGCATCTCCACTGTCAATATCTTGTTAGGCATCTTTGGCACAGCAGGGGAGATACAGAGGTGTTTGGATTTGGCTAAGAAATGGGATTTGAGGTTTAATTCCTATACATATAAATGCCTTCTTCAGGCGTATCTAAGATCAAATGAGGTCGTGAAGGCTTTTGGGGTCTTCGAAGACATGAGAAGGCGGGGCTATAAGCTGGACATTTTTGCATATAATATGTTGTTGGATTTGCTTGCGAAAGATGAGCAGGCACGTTTGCTTTTAACCTGTTTCCAGCTTTTGGTTGCATTGGATGCAGTGTTAAATTGAATTTGAACTCTAATGTACTTGGCGCAGCAAGTAGAAGATGGACTAAAAGTTTTGATTTAGTTTTGTCAGCTGTGAATATCGAGATTGTGAATTTAGTTTTGGGCTATTATATTCGCATATCTATAATTGTGACTTTCGATTTCGAAGCTTTGATGCTCATATATGAAATCGATTCGGCGGGGGCACGCCATGGATATGGCAAGGACGAGGATTTTACATATAAAAGTGAACTGTTGGATATGATATGACACGATGTGTTGCCTATTTTGAAGCACCCGAGCAATCGTAGTTTCGAAACCGTTACGTAAGAACCTTTGTTTTAAACCATGGATATTTACTTAATTTGGTTATTCCTTTCTGATGAACAATTTATATCCAATTGAGTTTTTGAATCAAGCGTGGCTGATCATTTAAGTATTTATTATCTTCCAACAATAGGTTTCATTATGTAGTTTTGTCTTTTATATTCGAATACCTTTGTGTTTGTGTGTGCTTCTTAGAAGTTTATCGTTTATGTTTCCGATCTTATGTTGTCTTTCATGTTTTCTTTTTTAGTTATTGTGTGTGTAATTTTAAATGAAATGTTTGAATAGTAGGCGTAGGTCCATCACTACCTCTAGTTGTTATGGATGAGGGAATCAGCACAAGGGAACTTCTTGTGATGGTGAACTGTTGGATGGGGAATTGAAGTGCCCTTTCATGAGTTGTGTCTGCCTTGAATATGCAATATAACTCCTCTTAAAATGTGATTCACCATTGGATTGTCCCAGTAGCCATTGATATAATCCCTTTTTAATCCAACATTCTACTTTGATGACACTACAGAGTGCGGAATTATCATTTGTATCACAGCGTATGGTGGTCTTGTAACTCTTGCCCATGTTTAGGGCTTGCTTGGTATTTTCCTAGCAGTTTTCAGCAAACAACGTAAGACCTTCTTTTTGAGAGAGAGAGAGAAAGCTATGGCTGGTTACATTGTGAAAGTGGGTGGTCAGTTATCTGAGGAAAATAATTCTCCACCATCCACACTATAAGAAATGAATTCTAGCAAATTGATGGTCGCTTATAGATCTCCACTCTTCACCGACCCCTGTGAAGAAAAAACTAGGAAAAGGGAGGGGGAGTGATGGGCTTGGGTTTTGGGGGGAGTAGGGGTGTGGTGGAGTGGGCTGGGGTGTGAGGGTGCGTAATAGTGCTGTTGTGGTCGGTCAACTCCTGCAGTAATTTGATCACCAGATGCATGAATATGCCAATGTGCCCTTCATCTTCTCTCATGTTAAAAAATAAATAAATAGGGAATGAAAAGGGTCTCTCACGTAAGTATTGTGTTCTCAGTATGTTGCTGCATTCCATACACTGTAATTTACATCTTATAATCTGCAATTCCAGTTCTTCCTCCTAATTAATTTTTTGTATTTACAATAGGTTGACCAAGCTTACAAGGTTTTTGCAGACATGAAGCATAGACATTGTGAACCAGATGAATATACCTATACAATTCTCATTAGAATGACAGGAAAGATTGGCAAAACAGATGATTTCATTGCTCTCTTCCATGAGATGATATCGAAGGGTTGTATTCCTAACTTGATCGCCTACAATACTATGATTGAGGCACTTGCTAAGAATCGAATGGTGGACAAAGCGATCTTTCTTTTTTCAAAAATGGTTGAGAATAACTGCCGACCAAATGAATTCACGTATAGTGTGATTCTGGATGTACTAGCAGCTGAAGGGCAGATTGGTAGATTATTTGAAGTTGTAGAAATATCAAAGAAGTATATCAATAAATCATTATATGCATATTTAGTGAAAACGTTGAGCAAATTGGGTCATGCTAGTGAGGCTCACAAGCTATTTTGTAATATGTGGAGCTTTCAAGACAAGGGTGATAGGGATGCTTACGTGTCCATGTTAGAGAGTCTATGCAGTGCGGGGAAAACAATTGAGGCCTTGGATTTACTGAGTAAGATTCACGAGAAAGGACTAAGTACTGATACTTTCATGTATAACATGGTGTTCTCAGCACTTGGTAAACTAAAGCAGTTATCCCACATCCATAGTCTTTATGAGAAGATGAAACAGGATGGTCCTATGCCAGACATATTTACATACAACATTCTCATCTCAAGCTTTGGTAAAGCAGGCAGGGTTGATGAGGCCCTTAAACTCTTAGAAGAGATGGAAGCTAACGATTGTAGACCTGACATCATCACATACAACTCTTTAATTAACTGTCTTGGGAAGAATGGCGACCTTGATGAAGCCCATATGCGATTCAAGGAAATGCAGGAGAAGGGATTAAACCCCGATGTTGTCACATACAGCACGCTAATTGAATGCTTTGGTAAGTTGAGTCATGTTGAGATGGCATCCCGGTTATTTGATGAGATGCTTGCAGAAGGGTGCTACCCTAATATTGTAACATATAATATTTTGCTTGATTGCCTTGAGAAGTGTGGCAAAACAGCTGATGCTCTTAAGCTTTATGAAAAACTAAAGCAGCAGGGATTGACTCCGGATTCTATAACTTATGCAATCCTTGAGCGTTTGCAAAGTGGATCTCATAGGGCTGTGAGAGTACGCAAACCATCTCCCATTACAGGTTGGGTCGTAAGCCCTTTAAGTTGATGGAGATGAATAGAGCTTGGCTACTTGGTTTGAGCTTGCCATGGAGCTTGTTTCTGGATTTTTTGAGAGAAGCCTTTTTCATGCACTGATTAAAGAACATAGTACATCTTTTGATCTCTGAGAAGGTCACCAAACATGGGTTTCGTTGTTTTTTGTCTCTCTTCTCATATCCGCGTGCAATCATACATCAACTATTACATGATCGTTGACCCTTGATTGGTATCTGGTCATTTAGTAAACTGGTATGACAATCTCTGTTAAGATGTGATTGGTGATTCAGTTGAGGTTTCTTTGGTGGACATTGCTATAATACAAACAATGAGGATGTAGTTGGATTTACAGTGCAAGCTAAAGATGTTGGAGAATGCTTCTTTTTTCTAAATTGCAGCTGGTGTAAGTACTTGGGACTCTATTTGATATAACCAATCTCAAGACCATTTCAAGTCTTAAATAGTGCATTTTGTCTCCTGGATTTTGGGTTCGGAAACTGAAGCTTGCAGGGTGAATGAATCTGGTACTCTCTGCACAGCGACATTAGTGGTGAGAGTTTGTAGCATTGTTGAACTATTTTTCCTCTTGATGAAGCCATGATATTTCACATACAAATATTTATTATTCTGTACCTATCTTTTGTGATATATTTGGGTATGAAAAAAATTCATTGAATAGACAGTTTTATAAAGTTCCTGATGTTGGAGACTCTTTGTCGTATGTAAATCCTGACAACTGATGGACAAATTTTTCTCCTTTTCATATTTGTTCTCATAATTGGTCTCTGTCTTTTGTATACTTTGACAATTCATTAACAAATTTGATTTATACCCATTATTGGATGATTTGGAACTCATTGAATGTAGTATGCAAATCCTGAAAAATCATGGAAAAGTTTTCTTGTTTTCATGTTTGATCTTTTAATTGGTCTCCACCATTTGTGTACTCTTCACTCGTGCAATTAAATTATAACCTATTTTGTGCTTTTGTTTTAATTGGCCTCAATTTGTTTTTGTGCGTGTTCCTCATTTTATGCTATTCTTTTAATTGGTCTCCATCCTGTCTGTGACCTCTCCGTCACTACGTCAAAATAAGCTTTTAATGACATAAGTGAGGAGCTAAAATTGTGGGCCATTGGCTATCGCTTTTTGGCTTAACTTCTCGTAACTGAATCGGGTGACACTTTTTAAAAGAAAAATACTCCCACCATCGCACCCAAATCGCAAAAAGAAGAAAAAACGATATCTCGCCCAAATCGTTCTCTGCGAACTCGTCGCCCAAATCCTCCAAATCAACTTTACTAGTTTAGAAACTACCTAATACTAATGATAGAGATCTCAAAATTAGAGATCATGTGGACCCCATCAGGGCTTGTGGGCCTTGGCCTTTGATCGGCCTGCATCAACTCTCTATGGCTTGGAAAAACTCGACTCCAGCTAGTAAATGTCTTGATATCGCTCGTACAGATCGGGATTAAGACGCTAGAAATCTGTAGCTGTAATCCACGTGACATCCGAGAGGGGTCGATTCTTCCAGCGAACAAGAAACTTCTGAAATCCCCCTTGTCTAGTTGAATCAAGCTGATCATCAAGTACATCAACAATGTGATCTGTAGGGGCTAGGGAAAGTGGTAGCTGAAGTTCATGTTCTTCGGACGGACTGTCTTGGTCATGGCCCTTATAGAGAGTGAGGTCTTCAACATTGAAGGTAGCATTGAAACCAAGATCTGGCGGTAAATCCAACACATATGCATTAGGACCAAGTTTCTTGAGAATCTTGAACGGTCCGGAATTGCAGGGGTGCAGCTTTTTGTTGGCTCCTGGTGGACGGTGCTCTGGACGATTACGAAGCATAACCATATCACCTTCCTTAAACTGAACGAAACGTCGACGCTTGTCTGCATGTTCTTTATAAGAAACATTGCTTGCTGCAATATGAGGTCGAACTTCCTCATGAACCTGCTGCATATGATGAATAAAACTGTCGGCATCAGCACTCAGTCTAGCTTCGATTGGGAGTGGAACAAGATCAACAGGGAGACGGGGTCTGGTGCTAGTGACTGCTTCAAAAGGAGAAATTCCGGTGGACCGGTTGACTGAGTTATTATAGGCGAACTCAGCCATAGGTAGAACCTGATCCCATGTAGTAAGATGGTCGCGCACTAAATAAGTAGCAAATTACCAAGGATACGGTTGACAACTTCTGTCTGACCGTCAGTTTGTGGATGATAGGCAGTAGAAAATTGCAGGTTTGTTTTGGACATGCCCCACAATGTCTTCCAAAAGCAGCTAACGAATTTAGTATCCCCGTCGGATACAATGGTCTTTGGAAGTCCATGCAGACCAACGACTTACTTAAAGAAGAGCTGTGCAACTTTGTTGGCATCTGCTGTGTTGGGACAAGGAATAAAATGAGCCATTTTGGAGAAATGATCCACAACCACAAAGACAGAGTCTACTTTTTGGCGGGTCAAAGGTAGTCCAAGTACAAAATCCATGTTGATATCCTCCTAGTGGCCCTGAGGAACTGGCAATGGCTGATACAATCCCGCATTCTTCTTGCTTCCTTAGGCCAACTGGCAAGTATGACACCACTCATAGATACAAGAACCATAGGGTGTCATGTGTGGCCAATAATATCTATCTCCGACAAGCGCGAAAGTCTTATCATGACGCAAATGTCCGATGCATCCTCCGGAATGGAGTTGCCTAATAACATGCTCGTGGATAGAAGTATTTGGCAAATAGAGGCGACTGCCATAGAATAAATATCCATCATGAATGCTAAAGTAAGGATGCTTGAGATGCGCACCTTGAAGGATCTCTTTATAGATGGTACCGAAGTCTTTGTCAGTCGCATATGCCTCCTTGATTTGCTCAAAACCCGATACAGAAATAGCCATGGTGGTTAGGAGATGTTTCCTACAACTGAGAGCATCCGCTATCACATTTTCCTTGCCAGATTTATGGTGGATGATAAAGGTAAACTCCTGAATATAAGCACTCCATTTGGCAAAATTAGCGCCCATTTTATGTTGGGAATGAAGGTGCTTGAGAGGCTCTACCTATCAGGGTCTGTGTTTGGAGGAATTTCTGAGGGGAATTTTAAAATTCCTAAATTCTTAAGATCTGTTTGATGCCAGAATTTGAGGAATTCCTATGGAGAATTTCAAATCACTAAATTCTTATGAGAAACTCTTCCTCTGGAATTCCACCTCTGCAAATATCGAAAAAAAAGTATCTTGAATTAAAGAATTTGGAGCATATGAAGGAATATTTCAGCCATTTTATTGCAACAAAAACTTGGTCATGGTTTTAAAACATGGTTTCAGAATTCAGACACTGTCAAAACCTTTACATATTGGCTCACATTTTCTCTGTGTTTTTGGTGCCTTTTTTTTTTTAAATAAATTATTTTTAAAAATATTCAGAAGATAAAAAGTTGTGAATCTTCATTTATTATTTCTTTTAGAGTGAACTACATATGCGGGTGCAACTGCAACCATGAGGTTCAAGAAACTCTTTAGATTAGACATTAGGAAGTTTATTTTATTATTCAACCTTTTTACTTTACCAATGCCCGCACCATCCAAACGAAAATCCTCGGTCTGCCATTGTTATGGGTGGGCCCTGCACTTGCTTCCACATGGTACTACCATCCGTTAATAGAAAGTTTCCAAAGACTTCGTTTAAGCAGTATCTTCTGTTTGACTGCCTAGAAAAAGGTATTGTTTGGCGACAATTAACTGTAGTCTATTTTCTTTCCAGATTTGAGCTAGAATGCAATCGTTGAACTACTTACATTTTTTTGATCCCCATAAGAAATTTCAAATCTTATCTCATCGACACAATTTTAGAGATAAAAAATTCCCTTCAATGATTCTCTTATTCCTTTTTTTTTTTTTTTTTTTTTTTTCCCATTTTCATAGCTAATGTCTCTGTAAAATTGTAAACTGTGATCTCTCAGAAATACTACCCAAGAGTCTCAGGACAAACCTTGGAAGAAGGATGGAAATCCCACAAAAGCAAAAGTAACAAGCAACAAAAGCATCATCATCATAATCCTCCATCTCCTTTCCATTATTATTCATCTGGTCCTGTGAATGGCTAACTTGAGAAGGGGCAGAACTACAGTGCAGCAGTTTTGCATCGTAGTATAGTGTAGCGCCCTTCTTCAATGCATGGCGGGCCTGCCTTTTTGAAAATCCAAGTTGGTCATCCGCCCTAACACCCTATGTAGTGATCATCTTGTAAATTATTATTCGAATGTGTAAGATACTGACAAGTGCTAGTATATTGGTCTTTTTATCTTCAATTTGTTCTTTCGCAAACTTTAGTTATAAACAAGCAGTTTGTATATCTGCTAGACAGTATTTTAGTTACAAACTTCTAATTACTACATCCAACCCTGCATGTTTGAATATATGATGCCCAGATATGGCATGGCAGGGATACCATGGCGTGGACATGAATTTTACAAATAAAAATGGAAGTATGGGATAGAGCATTATACAGTTACAAACTTACAATGCCTAGTTTGAAGTATTCAAATATCAGTTTTGAGTGCATGAATTACTCTTTGCAATTAGAGGAATGAATTACTCTTTGCAATTAGAGGAAACTCGGGTTTTGTTTGGATGGTTGGAAATCAGGCGTTCCTAACTTGAGTTGCTGACGTGCAGGTTACTGGCTGTCTTGATATTTAGATGTTCGCATTGGAGGATTGAGCTGTTGTGATGTATGATAAGGAACAACTGAATTGCAGTGGATGCTGGACTATTGTTGGCCAAATATGTTTAGCAACATTCATCATCATTGTCATCATCAAAGCTATATTTGAGGGTATTGTTGTTGGTACACTTTCACCCAAAAGCTATAATGTAAAGGCTTTTAGATTTACATGTGATCTAAATTTAGGTTTTTGCCTGGCTGAGATTTTAATGGTGAGCTTTTAAGTCATGGTCATGGTTTTTCTCTAACTGAAAAGATTATTTTTGTGTGGGTCTTTGCTGTTGTTAGAACAATGCGCTTCAAAGGGACCTATTTATCTGGATTCCTCTTATGAAAGCTTCTTCTGGATACCATTTTTCACCATTGTAGAGAAATGGGTATGGCTCTTTGGCTATACAATCTTTGTTGGTAATGGGCTATTGAGGTGAAGACTAATCTTTGTGTACATTTTCTTTATGTTCTCAAGACCAATAACAGAGTTTGGGTTTAAAAGTCAGTTTCACAATCCATTCATCCAAAACCTAAAAGAAAATAAGTCACTTTTGTAACTGAGAATGGTTACAGCCTTCTTAACCAGAAGGACAAAATCTATGAAAGGCAATGGGTCCCACTGATTCAAAGACCCAAAGGACCCTGTCTCCCGCCAGCAAAAATGGGTATGTGCTCTTTTGCCCTTTTTCTTTTTCTCTTTTTTCCCACAGCTGAGAAGTGGGTCGAATCAGGCCTTCATTTATGGACCCAATGGTATAGGAGTATAGGACCCAAGTTCAAGTCCGCCATGGCCCATCCTGATTTTTTTGTATGGACCCATCGACCATGGACCAACCTGATTTACATCCTTGATGTCACACACATGGTTGTAGGGAGAATGGCACACTATACATTCACATGACCCCACCCCAAATGTTCAAACCAGTAAGATACAAATCTTGTTGGGACATGGGACACTATTACCACCATCAAAACTTGGAAATTGAAAGAGAGAACAACAATAGCTGAACGATGAATGTTCCTATCCTCTCCACAAACCAGTTCCAAATTACTAGTACTAGTGAACCATATCCTTCTAGCCAGAAAACAAGATAGTTGAAAGGCGGCCCATCAACAACAGCACTAGTATATACCGTACTACCTTTGAGGCCAAATCAATGCTCAGGATTGGGTTCACTTACAAAATCAACGGTAATGGAAACCGATTCCCAACGGCTCTCTTGAGTCACTTTTTTATTTTTATTTTTATGAATGGGTTTTACAAAATCAACGGGAATGGAAACAAGTCCCAATGGCTCTCTTGAGCGGCGGACAAAATAAGCCGCCGCTACTTATTCATGACACTTTTTAAACTCCGTCGCTAAAGGTATCAGCGACACCGCCACAAAACTTTTAGTGGCGGTTTTGGGTACGTTTAGCTAAAAGGTTTTTTTCACTTGTGGTAGGTGAGACAAGATTCCTAGTGCTAGTCTGCACAGAGTGACTAGGGAATTGCACATAAAGGAGGCCCAACTTTATGTAAGCTGCAACACCGAATGGAGAACACATTTGTTGCCGATGATAGACTACTGTGTGAGTTGCCGGAGGAAGTTTTCACATGACCGTTTTAGATGAGGTTGTTGATTTGATGGGAATGAAAATTTGAAATTTCATGTTAGGCGATCTACTTGAATGGCCAATATTTAGACCACACTTTATTTGTTTTTTTTTTTTTTTGTATCATACTTTTTTTATTAAATGTTTTGATGGTGCAAATTTGAATAGATGATGGAGGGTTGATTATTATGTTGTCTTAGTTGATATAGTTAGTTATTATATGGATTATTGGATTTTTGATGGATGGTTGATATGGTTGTTTGAGTTGATTGTTGTTTATATTAAATAGTTTCATTTTTGAGAAAATTTAATTTAATTTTCCAAGGAAATAAATTTCCAGTTCGAATGAATCCTATAAGTGTCGTCAGTGGCGGTGGGTAGACCTGTCAATTGAGCCTGTAAAAAGGATACCCGGCCATTCAAAGCCCAAACAAAGATTTCGGGGTTTTTTAAAAAATTGAGCCTGGCGGGCTGGACTAGGCTTGGAGAATGGTTTTAAAGCCGTGCCAAATTGGAACTAGGAATGGGCAAGCCTGGCCCGGCTCATCCACACCCGGCCTGGCTCGCTTGTAAGCACATTTAACTCATTTTTAATATATTTAACGAAACTACCCCCTCTAACAATTATTAACTCCTAAGTAAGAGGGGCAGGGTTTGTAATTCCTCCCTTGCATTGCATTGTCGGTCCAAGCCTATAAAAAAAAAAAGGAGGGTTCCGTTGAGTACAGGTGAATTGATCATTCGTTTAAATCTGAATTTCCATGATGAGTAGTAGGTTCCACTTCATCCCACTGCTCAAGCAGTTAAAACAAGTGGCACCCATACCCATTAACTAGATATCTGGATTATGGATCTATCTCTTGACAATAAGCTCCCACTTTTCACTTCCAATGAGATTTTATTCAATGTTCGGTTGGAAAGAAACTACATTTGATAGGCCAACAACCATCTAAAGACTACATTGAAGACACTATATACTTGCAATGTAAAACATTCTATGTATAAGCAAGATTGATTCTTAGTTCTAATTACAGCAGTTTGAAGCATCGGATATATTATTTCTCCCCAATGTAGTAATTTTGCTCACTAAAATGTACTAGAGAATCCTAACCACAACAGCGATGATGCCAACAACAACAACAAAAGAAAAAAGAAAGAACACAAAAGCAACCCTTGTGCACAAATCATACTTTGAGGTCTTCTTATATTCAAGATCGTGCAGGCCCTGATGGGATTTGACGTAGGTCCGTTCAATTTAGGGTCGGGAATGGACCATCCTCGCCCAATATTCGGAACGGGATTGGACAGCCTAGGCCCGACCCATTGACAGGCTTGGTGGGGGAGGGGGTGTTGATCTCTTTTACAAGATGAAAAAAACTTAGGGGTATGTAAATTTCTACTTTTGCCCCTCCTCATTTTTTATTTTTATTCATAAGAGGGACAAATTCTAAAAGATTAGGGGCATTTTCATAATTTTCTTCTCTCCAAATGATATAATGAACTCAACATATCCATCTGTAAGGTTTTTAGGTTGGCTAATTCATTGGGTATTGGACAAAACCGAGGTTCTTTAATCTTGTATTTTTCTTAGAAAAGGACTGCGCATCTTTGAAAAAACTCGTTTTGAAGGAGTTCTTTAGTTTGTGGAACTGACAAGAGGTCGCTCGAGCGAACCTTCATTCGCTCGAGCGAACCCTTCATAGAGGAATCTTCGCTCGGCCCATCAATCAGTTCGCTCGAGCCTTCAAGCTTCTGGATCGCAAACCTGAAGACAGAATACAGTTCGCTCGAGCGAACCCAATGTCCGCTCGAATGAACCTCTCACAGAACATTGATCGCTCGACCCACCTTTTAGTTTGCTCGACCCAAGGAGTCCCTGTGTTGAACGACTTCAAACAGAGAGCAGTTCGCTCGAGGGAACTACCTGATCGCTCGAGCGAACCTGGGCGCAAAATTGGAAACTTGCCCAGAACAGTCTTCTAATTACCTCCAACTTACTACTTTCAATCCTACTTGTTTCCCAAGTATTGAGGCACGAATTAAAGGCTATAAAAACCCTTTATCTCTCTATTCAAAGGCACCTCTCCCATTAAGAAATTTCTTAGAGAGAACTTGAGAGATCCATCCCCCTCCAAGGCTATCATCAAATGTGCTGAAGGTTTTTGAAGCTTTGGATTATTGCTTCGTTCCATTTTTCTGATATAGAGACATCTTGAAGAGGCTTTCAAGGTGATTGTTTCAAGCACGGTGAAGGTGAACGGCGTGTAGTCGGCAAGATCGCGTAGTCCTTAGGTCGAGTCAACAACTAGGAAAGAGTTGTGAGTATATCTTGTAACTTTTATTCTAATAGTGCTTGGTTGTCTGTTGCCCTAGACGACAAGGCCTGTGGTTTTTTCCCGAGCAGGGTTTTTCACGTAAAAATCCTGCGTCTCTTTCTCTTTGTGGTTGATTGCTTTTAATTCGGATTAGGATTAATTACTAGTTTAATCACCTGTGGATTGATATTCAATAAAGATCAAATTATTGGGACCTCCACCTGATTAAAGGTAGAAATCTAAGTTTTTCAATTGGTATCAGAGCAGGTTACACTAATTTATTGTGTGATCTCTTTACTGATCTCTAATGGATATCAATAGAGAATGAACATCTACCAGCAAGCCCTCTCTTTTGGATGGATCCAATTATTCTTATTGGAAAGTAAAGATGATTGTTTTTTTAAAGGCTATTGATGACCAAGTCTAGGAAGTTGTGGTGAAAGTATTTACTAAACTCACCATAGTTGTTGATGGGCAAACGAGACCAAAACCCAGAGCCCAATGGACTCCTGATGAGAAAAACAAGTTAAATTTCAATAATAAGGCCATACATGCTATTTATAATGGAATCACAACATCTGAGTTCCATAGGGTGTCTGCTTGTCCTATTGCAAAGGCTGCTTTGGATCTTCTTCAAACTGTTCATGAAGGAATAGAAATTGTCAAGCAAACAAAACTCCAGAATTTGACAACTGCCTTTGAGACGATACGCATGAAAGAAACTGAAACTTTCGATACTTCAATACAAAATTGTCTAAAATTGTAAGTTCATTTTTTTAATCTGGGAGAACCTATTCCTCAACACAAAGTTGTTAAGAAAATCTTGGGGTCTCTCCCAGAACGATTTCGTCTAAAAGCAGTTGCCATTGAGGAGAATAAGGATCTGAATTCCTTATTAGTTGAAGAACTTGTTGGAATTTTACAAACTATCGAGGCTAATAACTGTCAAGTGAAAAAGGGAAAGGACATTGCCCTAGTACCCTCCAGTTCAGTGGATGATCATGAAATTTGTAATCTGGACAGTGATACAGACGATGAACAGTTTGAGGCATATCTTGTGAGGAAATTGAAAAAGATTTGGATAAATAGAAAGATTTTTAACAAGAAGGACTCATCAAATTCCAAGCCACCTTTTAAAGGAAAATTTGTACCCAAAATTGAACATAATCGATCAAAGGGTACAACAAAGTCAATTAAATGTTTTGAATGTCAAGGATATGGACACACTGCTTCTAAGTGTGCGAATCGCAGAGAAAAGAATAAAAACAAGGCTTTAAATGTTGCTTGGGATGAGGATTCTGATGAAGATGTATTAGAACCTGATTCACCTTCGAGTGAATCTGGAAAATTCGTTGCTTTCATGGCTTTTTCTAACATCCCTTCTGTGCCAAAATCTAAGTCTGAAGATGATTTAGATATTAACCAAATTTCTGATGAAAAACAGGAAGGAGATGAAGATTATCAAAAGTTACTTCTTGAATCTATGAGAATGTCAAAAATCAGTGAAAAGAAAGCTTTGAAATTGAAGGCCATGGAAGAAAAGAACTCATCTTTACAAACTTCATTGACTGATTCTCAGTCCAATGTAAGACAATTAGAGGATCAACGAGCAATTTTTTCTGACAAATTGATTCTTGTAGGTCAAGAAAATGATCGTCTGCAACAAAAGTCACAGAAGGCTGTAACTGAATTGACGAAGTTGCAAAATGAAATGAACTCTTGCAAATCAGAAAAAGACAATCTGGCTGGAAAATTGAAGATGGCCCTTGCTGAGTTGGAAACTGCAAAAGCATCAATTAACCGGATGAATACTGGATCAACAAAGCTAAATGAAATTTTGGGAAGTCAATTGCCTCCATCCTCAAAAGCTGGACTTGGATATGTCTAAGGTGCTTCCACTTCGAAAGACAAAAGTAAAACTGTGTTTATCCAAGGACCTACAATGAATGTACAGCCTACTGTCTATCCAAATACTGCATATCCAAAGAATTTTTCCAAACCTAAATTTGTTCCAATTTGTCATTTTTGTGGAATTAAGGGACACATACGACCACACTGCAATATGTTGAGAAACTATAATAGAAATCAGCGTAGAAGGCAAAACACTCCTATTCATCAAATTAGGACCAAACCTGTTTGGGTCCGTAAATCTGATTTACGCTGTAATGTGGTCCTTACAGCACTTAGTTTTACAAATTCAGATGTGTGGTACTTGATTAGTGGTTGTTCCAGACATATGACAGGAAACAAAGCCTTGTTTACCTCCCTTGAAGATTTCAATGGTGGAAGTGTTCGTTTCGGTGATGGAGGTAAGGCAAAAGTTTTGGAAAAGGAATTGTGTCTATTCCAGGTATGTCTCCAGTAAATAATGTCTATTTGGTTGATGGATTGCGAACAAATCTTTTGAGCATAAGTCAGTTATGTGATGACAAAAATGAGGTACATTTTTCAGCAAAAGATTGCACAATTGTAGACAAAAAGGGAAAAACAGTGCCGCATGGAATAAGAAATCCGGACAACTGTTAAAGAATTGTCTTGCAATTTTGCTCTCATGAGTGACATTGAATTGTGGCATCAACGTTTGGGCCATGTGAATTACAAAGACCTGGAAAAATTATCAACTCATGAACTGGTTCGTGGGCTACCTAAACTCAAAAGAGCCCCGAATACTGTCTGTGGTCCCTATCAAATTGGTAAACAGATTAAAGCACCGCACAAAAAGGTCAATTCACTTACCACTAAAAGACCTTTAGAACTGTTGCACATGGATCTTATGGGACCAACCAAAGTTGAAAGTATTGGTGGTAGGAAATACATATTTTTAACAGTTGATTTTTCCAGATTAACTTGGGTGCGTTTTTTACGTGATAAATCAGAAACTTTTGATGTGTTTAATGATTTGTGGTCCTTGCTTATTGTGGATAAAGGACAAGATTTTGGTGGCGTCTCAAGGATACATTCCGATCATGGAATAGAATTTCAAAATTCTGATTTCTCATCTTTTTGCACAAAACATGGAATAAAACATGAGTTTGCTACACCTAAAACACCACAACAGAATGGGGTAGTTGAAAGAAAAAATCGAGTGGTACAAGAGATGGCACGGGTGATGTTACATAGCAAAAATATTTCACAACGATTTTGGGCTGAAGATGTAAATACAGCTGTCTATGTTATTAACCGTGTCTATCTTCGTCCAGGAACAAAAACCACCCCATATGAAATATGGAGAGGAGTCAAGCCAAACATTAAATACTTCCGAACCTTTGGCAGCAAGTGTTACATTCTCCGGGATAGAGAACACTTGTCAAGATTTGACTCTAGAAGTAACGAATGACTCTTTCTTGGCAACTCATTGACAAGCTAAGCGTATATAGTGTTTTATCTTAAAAATTATGTTGTTATGGAGTCTATTAATGTGGTTGTAGATGATGCATGAATTATTGATTATTTTTCTGATGATGAAGAAGGACTAATATTTTCTCCTTCCTCTGAACAGGTTGACAAAGAATCTGAAAGTCAAGCCAAACCTGATTCGAAAAAGCATAAGGAAATAATTTCAATTGTTGAACCTGTCAGTCCAAAGAATTCCTCTTCTGGGCTCAATGTACTTGATATTATTCGACATTTTGAAGAGAAAAGTGACTCTCCATCAGCTGTTCATCCTCAATCTCAAAAAGGTCAAGTTATCAAAGATCATCCTCTGGACAAGGTTATCGGTGAAATCTCTGCTCCCATGAAAACTCGGAAACGGGTACTTGATGAGGAAAGCCATATATGTTATGTTTCCACTATAGAACCAAAAAATGTTAAAGATGCCCTTGTGGATGATTCGTGGATAAATGCTATGCATGATGAACTTGCTGAATTTGAAAGGAATCAAGTTTGGAAGCTTGTTCCTAGACCCACTCATACTTAAGTCATTGGAACTAAATGGATCTTAAAAAACAAAACTGATGAGTCGGGTCAAGTGATTAGGAACAAAGCTCGTCTAGTAGCTCAGGGGTATACACAAATTGAAGGAATTGATTTTGATGAGACTTTTGCCCCTGTTGCTAGACTTGAATCAGTGCGATTGTTGCTTGCTATTGCTTGTTTTTTTTAATATTAAATTGTTTCAAATGGACGTCAAAAGTGCTTTTCTGAATGGTTTCCTAGATGAGGAAGTATACGTTGAACAACAAAAAGGATTTGAAGATCCTCATTTTCCAACTCATGTTTACAAACTACGAAAAGCTCTTTATGGATTGAACCAAGCACCAAGAGCTTGGTACGAGAGGTTAACAGAATTTTTGATTGAGAATTATTTTCAGAGAGGTAGTGTTGACAAGACATTGTTCATTAAAAAAGACAAAAAACAACATTGTTATTGCTCAGGTCTATGTTGATGATATCATTTTTGGTTCAATGTCTGAATCTTTGTTTGAAAAGTTTACTGAATGTATGTCAAGAGAATTTAAAATGAGCTTGGTTGGAGAGTTATCCTTCTTCCTGGGTTTACAGATCAAGCAAACTCCCTCTAGTGTTTTCATTTCTCAGCCAAAATATGCCAGGGAGTTGCTGAAAAAATTTGGAATGCAATCCTCGAAACATGCTAGGACTCCAATGAGCACTACTCTCAAAATCAGTCTTGATCCTGATGGATCGGATACTAAGGAGAAAATGTACAGAAGCATGATAGGTAGTCTTCTTTACCTTACTGCTAGTCGTCCCGATATTGCTTATAGCGTCGGATTCTGTGCGAGATATCAAGCACAACCAAAGTTGTCTCATGTTCATGCTGTGAAAAGAATTCTCAAATACATTGGCGGGACTGTTGAATATGGAATTTGGATGTCAAAAGACACCAACACAACCATTGTTGGCTATTTTGATGCTGATTGGGCTGGTTGTGTGGATGGTAGAAAAAGTACTTCTGGTGGATGCTTTTTTGTTGGGAACAATTTGGTTGCTTGGCATAGTAAAAAACAGACTTCGACTTCTCTCTCGACCGCTGAAGCTGAATATATTGCTGCTGGAAGTTGTTGCACACAACTCCTTTGGATGAAACAGATGTTGCAGGATTACGGAATTGAGCAAACAACCATGACTTTTTGTGTGACAATCAGAGTGCAATTGATATTTCCAAGAATCCTGTCCAACATTCACGAACTAAGCATATAGATATTAGGCATCATTTCATTCGTGATCTCGTAGAGGAGGGAACAATTGCTTTGCATCATATTCCTACTGAGTCTCAACTTGCTGATATTTTCACGAAACCATTAGATGCAACGCGGTTTGAATCTTTATGGAAATCTTTAGGGATTTCTCTTATTCCCTACACTCCATAAATTTTTATTTATTTAAGTGCACAATCGCTATTTCACATGACCATTATTTTTTTTGCACTGCACGGATCATCTTTGATTCTCTCACTGCTATCTCCATCTTTATCTTTGAGAGATGTCGTGGTAATAAGGTTAAATCGGAGGAAGAGGACTACCTATGAATGTGTGTGAAAGCTTCCACTTGATTGGTTGTTTTCATTTGGATTAGGCTATCATGTTCAATAGAGTGAAAGTCACCCATGATGGTTTAACCTGTCCTTGAAATTAAACTAAAAAAAAAACAAGGGGAAACTATTTTGCTGAACTTTTTGTTGATGGGTGTGCTCCCTATGCAACAAACTTGTTCATCTCAAGGAGATTAAGAGGGAGTGGATCACATAAATTTTTTTTTTGGTCAAATTATTCACTTTTTCACTATGTACTTAAGTTTATAAATTTTTTTACAGTGACTGGTTTTCATTGTTCATGGAGAGATTTAACTGAACAATAACCGTTAGAAAACTCTTGCCGCGCTGCGTTTAAAGTTTTGAGAACCCTTTGCAGTTCGCTCGAGCGAACATTCAAGTTCGCTCAAGCGAACCTGACGAACTTATATCAGCGCGAGTTTCTTTTTCTTTCTTCTTCTTCATTCCGTTTTACTTCCTCCGATGCCCTAACCCTCCTTTGCAACCTCTTGTTGCTGTGCGTCTATGCGTTTCTCCTCTAGGTATTTTTTCTTCCTTCTTTTCATCATCATCTTTTTCATCTTTTCTAGGTAAACTTTTTTTCCCCCCTTTTCTCTTGATCAACATCTTCTTCATATACGAATATCTCGTTTCTTTTCATTGTGCAGTGTGATTCACATTCTTCATGCAGCCCATTCTTTTCCATTTATTTTTCATTCTCAATAGTTTGCATTTCATCTTCTTATTCTTTTTCTTCATTGCATTGGATATTTTGGAAATTGATTTGCACTATTTTTGTTAGTTGCTCTATTCCTTATTCTTGTTTGGTTTATGATTTGAGCATTGGTTGATAATTGTGACTGAATGGAAGTTGGAGATGAAATTGTGAATGGATGGAAGTTGAAATTTTTTTTACTCTATGCTGTTTGGGTGAGATGGGTTGTCATATCCCCTTTTGAATTGGGAGAAGGGATTGGATGATTTCTTTTTGGATGATTGTGTGTTATGGTTGGTGGAGATGGGTGGTGATACCTAGTTTTTCTGTAGGTTTGGTTGGTATTCAAGGTGTTTGCTGACTTGGAATATTTGTCAATTGTTTCATTCCAATTTCTGTTTTGATGGCTCCTAAAAAGAGACCCCATGTGGCTTCTTCGTCGTCTTCCTCTAGTTATGATCATACCAGATTTCCATCTTTGGAAAAATCAAATCTGTTCTATGCACAGTTTGAATTTAGAAATATTGAATCTGAGAGAGAAATTGCTGAAGAACTTCATACCAAACGTGTTTGCTACAGTTTGGTCGACCGAAACTGGTTTCCTATTATGAGATTCAACATTAAAAAGATAAATGTCAACTGGGTTCGAGAATTTTATTACAACTTGGAAATCGTGGACTCTGGAAAAATCAAGTCTTTTGTTCGAGGAAAATTGATAACAATGTCTGTGACAAACATTGCGGATTTCATCAATATACCGGTTGTGGATAATTCGGATTATCCAATTCCAGCTGAGCTTCCTGCCCCCATCAATTATGATCTTGTAGCAACCACAATTTGCGGGGCTGAAACTTTTTGGCCAGGAGGTCTTCTCTCTCATGGGAATTTGACTGAAGAATATCGGTTTCTCAACCGGTTTGTTTGTCACAATCTCGAACCTAGGGGACATACGTCTGATGTGGCTCAAGGAAATGGTTATCTTTTATACTGCATTGGTACAGGCAAACGAGTCAATATTCCACAAATCATTTTCAATGTAATTGTCAAGACTCTACAAGCCAAGAAGAATTCTCTGTTGCCCTTTGGTGTTCTGGTCGCAAACTTTCTCACTTTCAAGGAAATTTCAAAGCGGTCGAATGAGCTCACTCAGAAAATCAAAAATCCCATAAATTCCCGTACCTTGGTTCAATCCTCTTCTCATGTTACTCCTCCATTCGTGGTGCAGCTATGGCTGACTATGATGACTTGCCTGCTGGTCAGGGGGAGTCACAACAGCAGCCTGAATAATTAGCTCTTCTAGAGGCACAAGTGCAGGGATTAAGTGTGCAGATTGATGAGGGGCTTGCTGCAGTAACTCGACGATTCAATTTTGTTGATCGAGCTCTTGCTGAGATTCTTGCTAGATTGGGACAAGCAAATCAGTGACAATCTTTTGATGATATATTTTTTTTAACTTGATTAGACTTTCATTCTGTTTGGAACCTTCTTATCTGTTTTGGCATTGTTACTAACTTTTGTTGACTTTCTCGTATTTCTGTTGATATTTCCATCTGACATTTAGTACTTACACTCTGATGATTTTTTTTCCTGTTTCTTTTCCTTTATATTTCATGCTTATCTTTGCCAATTTATGTCCAAAAGGGGGGAGAATTCATTAGATATATATGCCTGCTTTTGCTATTTTCTATGATTCTTCACTTGATCTTCTGTGAAAAACCTTGCAGGTGTTCAAAGGATTCTATCTTTTGTTTGCGCATAATTTTTGTTTCAGTTAAGTCTTTTGTGTTAAATGGATATGGGTAGATTTTTCATGTATTAGGTGTTTTGTCCATGAATTGCCAAATGGGGAGATTGCAAGGTTTTTAGGTTGGCTAATTCATTGGGTATTGGACAAAACCGAGATTCTTTAATTTTATATTTTTCTTAGAAAAGGACTGCCCATCTTTGAAGAAACTCGTTTTGAAGAAGGAGTTCTTTTGTTTGTGGAACTGACAAGAGGTCGCTCGAGTGAACCTTCATTCGCTCGAGCGAACCCTTCACTGAGGAATCTTCGCTCGACCCATCAATCGGTTCGCTCGAGCCTTCAAGCTTCTGGATCGCAAACCTGAAGACAGAATACAGTTTGCTCGAGCGAACCCAATGTCTGCTCGAGTAAACCCCTCACAGAACATTGATCACTCGACCCACCTTTTAGTTCGCTCGACCCAAGGAGTCCCTGTGCTGAACGACTTCAAACAGAGAGCAGTTCGCTCGAGCGAACTACCTGATCGCTCGAGCGAACTTGGGCCCAAAATTGGAAACTTGCCCAGAACAGTCTTCTAATTGCCTCCAACTTACTACTTTCAATCCTACTTGTTTCCCAAGTATTGAGGCACAAATTAAAGGCTATAAAAACCCTTTATCTCTCTATTCAAAGGCACCTCTCCCATTAAGAAATTTCTTAGAGAGAACTTGAGAGATCCATCCCCCTCCAAGGCTATCATCTGATGTGCTGAAGGTTTTCAAGCTTTGGATTCATGCTTCGTTCCATTCTTCTGATATAGAGACATCTTGAAGAGGCTTTCAAGGTGATTGTGTCAAGCACGATGAAGGTGAAAGGCGTGTAGTCGGCAAGATTGCGCAGTCCTTAGGTCGAGTCAACAACTAGGAAAGGGTTGTGAGTATATCTTGTAAATTTTATTCTAATAGTGCTTGGTTGTATGTTGCCCTAGACGATAAGGCCCGTGGTTTTTTGCCGAGCATTGTTTTCCACGTAAAAATCCTGCGTCTCTTTCTCTTTGTGGTTGATTGCTTTTAATTCAGATTAGGATTAATTACTAGTTTAATCACCTGTGGATTGATATTCAATAAAGATCAAATTATTGGGACCTCTACCTGATTAGAAATCTAAGTTTTTCACTATCCCTTAATTCTCTTTCTGAATTCCCTGGATTCGTCCCTCAGCAAAAGTGAATCTGGAAAAAGGAACTCTACTGTGGAGTTCCTCTTAATGAAAACTCAGCTGATGTTTTGAATTGTTCTAAATGAACATCCTTTAGTGGGGCTTTCTAAGTTTTATGAGCTAGTCCCACAGTAAGATTAAGCTTAAAACTATTAACGTGATTAATGTATAAAATTAATAATATAAACCATGTTAATCATTCAATTGAACATATACTCAACTTTATGGTAGGAACAACTCCAGTGGAGTAAATTTTGGGATATCTTATAGATGGGATCCTCTTGCGCTCCCAAATCAAATTTTGTGAGGGTCTTCCAAGGGGTTCATCTAAGAAAAATAGGAATAATTAAGCTGCTAATTTTTTAATGGAGTTGAGTTCTTAAAATTTTTAAAAACTATTCCTACCGAAGTGGCTAAATTAAAGAAACAATTATTAAGATCCAAGTGGGAATCAACTATTCTCTCCTTTTGTGGAAAATAATAACCTAGCCATGACCCTAGTAAATCTAATCTTAAGAAATCATGGTCCAGCTGCATCTCCCCTCATCTCCTTCACTTCTCGCATCTTTATTGTTATTTTGATGTAACTTACAACTCATTTTTTTTATAGTCAATTCCTTATTTTGATGTAGCTTAGAACTCTGTTTATTATAAACAATTCCCTACAACCAAACAAGCCCTTTGTTTTTTACCAGTGATCCTAGTGAATGATCCAATGCAAGGTGTACAAGAATGTTATTGCATTTCAATGTAAAGTATTATATTGCCCTCTATAAAATGCTTCTCTTGTACTCAGGGACCTTCATGTGGTTACTGCTTGAAAGAAATTTCTTATTAATATTTTTAGTCCTGCAGGGCAAGTATAAGCATCTCAGATCATGGTTTCATGTCAAGCCAATAATGGTAAATTCCATTGCTAGATTACCCTGCAGAAAATGATCAAATCACCAAACACTCTTTTTGGGACTAAAAGACTCAACATACTGGTGCAAAGTATTGTGGATGCCAGTTTTTTCTCCTTTGAATGGTATCGAAAACTTTCATTAACTGTAAAAAAGGTTAGAAAGAACAAAAATACAAAAGAAGAGGAGAAAAGAAAACGATTGTAGAGGGCCGTATAAACTTTTATTCACTGTTTTGATGTAGCTTAGAACTTTGTTTACTATAAACAATTCCCTACAACCAAACAGGCCCTTTGTTTTTTACCAGTGATCCTAGTGAATGATCCAATGCAAGGTGTACAAGAATGTTATTGCATTTCAGTGTAAATTATTATATTGCCCTCTATAAAAATGCTTCTATTGTAGTTAGGGACCTTCATGTGGTTATTGCTTGAAAGAAATTTCTCGTTAATGGTTTTAGTCTTGCAGCACAAGTATAAGCATCTCAAATCATGGTTTAATGACAAGCCAATAATGGTAAATTCCATTGCAAGATTACCCTGCAGAAAATGAACAAATCACCAAACACTCTTTTTGGGGCTAAAAGACTCTACATAATGGTGCCAAGTATTGTGGATGCCAATTTTTTTTCTTTTGAATGGTAACGAAAACTTTCATTAACTAAGAAAAAGGATAGAAAAAACAAAATACTCAGTATTGTAGGTTACCATCTCTGTTTATCTGTATTTCTCCTGCAAAAGTGTTGTAAGCATTGTAAGCATCCTCTATATTTTCAAAAACTTGATCTACTTCTGGTAATTTCTCCTCATCAACTAGTGGCACAAATGTTTTAATTGGTAAAGATGCTACATCGTCAATCTTTGTACGTTTTAAGCACACCATGACAATACATGCAAAGCAGAATAAAAAAAGGAATGTAATTAATCACAAGTTTTATCATAATATTATTTTTCTATGGATAAAGACGCCGAGACAGGAGAGATATAAAGAAATAGAGATGGTAACCTACTTGGCGGCCAACGACTTCAGGTGCTATCGGAGACTGTGAATGGATCGGAAGCCAAAGTTGCAAACCTAGATCAGGATCATGAGATGGATTTGTATCATCCATTCGGTACTATCTCCTGACGGATCGGAACCCACTCCTGTTTTCTCGCAAAAATGAAAGCATTATCAAATATTAAATGTGAAGATCGGAACCCACTCCTGCTACATTTACCATGACATGACAAATTCAAAAGGCTGAGAAGAGGGATCAAATACTGCATGCATGAATATTAATTCATTAACAGGAAGCAACAAAGTGGGTGCTAAATCATTTAAATTGAAACAAAATGAAACCCATAAATGAGGGGGGGCAAACTTTGAATCCTCATAAGTTCTGTTAGTTCTGCAACTATTTGCTTGCAATAAAAGATTTGTTACATGCATACCAATGTTCTCTCTACAAGTATTATAGTTGAGAATTTCTTTTGATAAAGTGAACATGCTGATGCAGATTGCAAGTGTCCCAAAAATCTATGCTCATTTTGGTGATTGTTCAAAGTTGTGAATTGGTTTGTATGAATCAATGTTTTTTAATTTAAGAACCATCTTTATTGAATGGTATCTTTACAGATGCATTTCATTCTTATGTTATGCACTCACAACCATTGGCTGATGCAACTTTTGGACCCTTGCGTGGGTTGGGGTTCTGCAGTTTTAGGGACTGTTCTTGGATTCTAGATCTCTGAGGCTTTTATCAACATTTCTGAACATTTTGAGCTGGTTTTACAACTCTCAATATGTTTTCATCAAAGCCTGTGATGATCAATCAAGGGCACAAATTTGACAAACAGAGTATTGCATACTGATAATGTGTCTCCAAAAAGAGAAAAAAAAAGTCCTATGTGGTTTGTCTCATCTCTTATCCGCCTCAGGTATCTTGAACCAAAATCACATGTATGGATTTGAAAGATCGTGATAGGGTCTCTTTTTACAAAATAAAAAAAAGAAAGAGAAAAAAGAGAAATCCGACCTTCCTTCCTCGCTGGCTCAGCTAAGAGAGGGTGCAGACGGCAATGCAGACTTCTATGGATATGATAAGTGAGTCCTCTTTGCTTCCCTTCAACAAAGGAATGGGCTCAGCTTCAACAAAGGAAGCTGGTATCCTCTCCTCTCTTCCAAAGCGACGAAACTCGTCTCTCACCGAAGATATGGGCCAGGCGCCGTTCTAGGGTTTATTCCTCTTCCCCTTTTCATTTTTTCTAATGGAACTCATTTCCATCCTTCCCTCTCTATCTCGATCGAGGCACCAAAGAAATGGAGAAGGATGGAAATGGGTTCGATTATAAAAAATGAAAGAGGGAAGAGGAATAAACCCTAGAACGGCGCCTGCCCCATATCTTCTGTAAGAGACGAGTTTCGTCGTTCTGGAGGAGAGGAGAGGATACCAGTTTCCATATCTTCGGTTCCTCAATCGAGATAGAGAGGGAAGGATTGAAATGGGTTCAATTAGAAAAAATGAAAGGGGGAAGAGGAATAAACCCTAGAACGGTGCCTGCCCCATATCTTCAGTGAGAGACGAGTTTCCTCGTTTTGGAGGAGAGGAGAAGATACCAGCTTCCATATCTTTGGTGCCTCGATCGAGATAGAGAGGGAAGGATGGAAATGAGTTCGATTAGAAAAAATGAAAGGGGGAAGAGAAATAAACCCTAAAAAGGCGCCTGCCCATGTCTTCGGTGAGAGACGAGTTTCGTCGTTCTAGAGGAGAGGAGAGGAGAGGATACTAGCTTTCGGCCAGTGACACGCCCCAGATCTGAAATCGTTGAAGGTCTCTCCATCCGAGGGGAAACTCTCTTCTTTACGATATAGAGGATGATGAGGAGATGGAGATGGAGAGGAGATGCTACAGCCGGAGAACCTGGAGAAGAGAGGAAACCGCTCTGATCGTTGTGTTGGCTGAAAGGGGAAGACGAAAGGGGCTAGGGATTTTGGCTTGAACCTTTGAAAGAGGGAAATGAAAAAAGTTTGGGCGCCAATGTCAAAAAGCGAACGTTATATCTAAAACGTGGCAGCCGTTGGATCCACTTTAACGATCCAACGACTGTTAGGAGACTTCTCACATATAAGGTGAGAAAAGTTCCAGCATGAACAATTCCATATATATATATATATATATATATATAGAGAGAGAGAGAGAGAGAGAGAGAGAGAGGCTCTCCTAAACTCAAGTTTTGGAGAAACTTTCATATGCTCATGCTTGTGGGGCCCATCTTTGGTTCATCCAAATTAACCAAACACATGACCCCCCTAAATTGCATGTGTCCACCAACTTTTGGTCAAATTCGAATTTACCAGACCGTTAGATCGACTATGTATCGATCCGAATGGACTATTGACCAGTAAACTTTTGGGCCCATATGGAGTAATAAAAATCACGGTTGGGGTTGATTTTTTTTTGTAGAGAGGAAGATCCCAAGGAGTCCTTGAAATCTCCCCCCCGCCCCCATCTCCATCTCCATACAGGTCCTCAAGTGGGCCCCCTAAGCTCAAGCTTAGGATAAAATTTCGTAAGCTCATGCTTGTGGGGCTCACGTTTGGTCCATTTAGATAGATCAAACTCATGACCCCCCCAAATTGCACATGTCCACCAACTTTTGGTCAGATTCGAGTTTATTGGACCGTTGGATTGACTATGTTTCTATCCTAATGGATTATTGACCACTAAACTTTCGCGCTCATATAGAGATGATAGAAATTACGGTTGTGGTTAAATTTTTACAGATCTTGAAATTTCCCCCATGCCCATCCCCATGAGGATCATCAAGTGGGCCCCACCACACACTTGAGCTTATGAGAGATAGCCCATATATATATATTAGTAATGTTCTTCCCTTACAATCTTACTGTAAAAGTCACCTCGTAGGACCACATACTAGTCCATTCGAGTGGACCATCCAAACCCACCCCTCCTATTTACACGGGTCTAACTGAGTTTTAGTGGATCCGAATGGATTGAACCATTGCATTGAGGGTCAATTTTATTGTTTTATATAAAGTCATTAAACTTGTGGACCACGGATGAATGTGTTAGAGGTATTAGATTGACTTCAGATTTTATATCTAGATTGGTTGTACTTGGACCTTTCGATGCCCCTCACCCCAAGCACCCACCCCCTACCCTATCCTCTGGGCACCGATGAACACATTATGCTGAGCATCAGTCCTTGTGCGGCCCCGGCCACCTGGTGATGGGACCCGAGGGGATCGAAAGATCTCCCTCCCCACGACCCTGTGTATAGTGATGGGGGCTCATATCATAATCCCAACCACTTGATCAACAACCCTAAGATTTTACCATCCAAATGAGTGTACAATTGATCTAATGGTCCAGTCCATTTAGATGGGTGCCAAACTTGGGACCCAGTTGTCGGATGTGAATTTTGATCCCCTTCGTGGGGAGAGATCGCCATTCATCTATATGTGGTGTTTAAAATTGTACACTCAAAATCAACTACCCTTAAAATCGATGGATCACGATCGCCAGCTACGTTAACAGCCGTAACACTGTTCTTCGACGGAAGTCAAAGAAAAATGGGGAGAAAATAAATAAGGTGGGTTCTTTCTCTCATTTAATGTGCTGCCGGCAACACACGACGGTTGTCATATCACTTTAATTTGGGTCTTAATAAAATGGGTCAAGTTAAGGGTCTTAATATCGGTCATTATATGGTTCGAATAGTGGGTAATCCAAGTCTACAAGAAAATGGATCAAATTAGATCAAATCCATATGAACTAAATTAAAAATAAAAAAGTAAATAAATGGGGGATGTGCCAAGTATTTAAGAAGAGTATCGACCTATATTGTGGGGCACACCTTTATAGAGTGATCACTTTAATGGTCGGCCCAACTCATATTAAAAGTTCTCATTCGTAGAGATGATGTGTTTTTTTTACAAAACCATGCATCATTTTATAAAAAGACCTGCCAATGGGTCAACGATATTCATCAGCCATCATCATCATTAAAACCTTTTATCAGCATCATCATCATTAAAACCTGTTTCCACCCGCGTAGTATCAGTTATGTGAATTCCATGGTTATTTTTATCTGCGAAGTAACTGTTCTACACAAGAGACTTCTTAGAGCATCTCCAAGTGAGTCGGTATTTTCCAACTTAGCCCCCAACGACTATAATTGACATATGACTTTGTCTCCAAGAGACTTGTCAAATCCCACATGGCATTTGGCGCTTTAATTTGGCATATCATAAAGTGAGATGGCAAATCTTTCTTTTGAATAAAATAATGGAAATGAATCAAAATGCATTTAAAGTCTTTGGTACAAGTACTCGTTGGAGTTGGATACCCATGATCAGTGAATGTTCAACGGTCTGATTTATAGCTGTTGGATATGTTTTATTTTATTTTATTTTTTTGGCTTGGACAATTTCCTAATTTTCCCGCCCAACATTCACAGATTTCCGATGAGGCATCCAAATTCCCTACCGATGAGGCCCCGAAGAAAAAGACTGCCATTCGAGGTGCCGGTTTCAATGTAGAAGAAGATCGTCTTCTCGTTAGTTCATGACTGAACACCAGTCTAGATGCTGTGTATGGAAATGAGTAGAAACTTTGGGCCTTTTGGGAACGAGTGGAAGAATACTATCACAACAATAAGCAATTTGCCTCTGTTCGAATATATAGAATGTTGTCACAACGAGGACAAAAAATTCGAGCTTCCGTCAACAAATTTTGTGGATGTCTTACCACAATTATTTTTAGAAATCAAAGTGCACGAATGAACTAGACAAAGTAAAATTAGATATATAAATGAAGTTATTTTTATTCTTAATTCGAGCTTAGATTTAATTTTCAAATTGCAGAAGCAAAAAAAGTTCACGAACATCTACATGGGTCAAGATTCACCTTGGACCATGCTTGGGTTTTGTTGAGGTACCAACCGAAGTGGATTCAACTGCAGAAACAAATAGTAGAGGAGACAACCGTAAAAAAAAAAAAGCAAAATCCTCAACTTCCGGCTACTCATCATCTTCTAATCCAAGCACTCTCATAAATATTGAGGAGGATGAGACAAATAACAATGCTTATGATCCCATGATGAGACCACCGGGTAAAAAGGCTGAGAAGAGAAAGATGAAGCAAACCACTACCAACGAGCCCACACCTATTGCGGATATCATCCAAAAAATGATAGATGACAACAAGGAAAGAGATGAAGAAAAAAAAAGAGCTTATTAAGCAAAAGATGAAGCAAGATGAGAAGAAGGTGCAGTTAAAGAAAATACAAATGGAGATAGAGATCATGAGTATGGATACGTCCGAGATATCTGAGGAGCAACAACAATACTATGCTAAAAAAAGATGGAAGATTCTGAGAGGAGGGTTGGGTGGTGGTTTTTTAATTATATTTTACTTTTAGAATAAATATGTATTTTTATTTTAATTAATGAATTGTTGTTTGTTTAAATAAAATATTATACTTTAATTTTATAAAGTTGTCATATCACTAGCGGTCGGAAGATTTCATATATATATATATATATATATAAGGAGAATATTCATGTGCATCCATTCCTCACTATAGGGTGAGAGTTACTTACATAATATGAAATATTCATGAAAAGCCATATATGGTCATATGCAGGAAAAGAATGTTCATGTGCAAAGAGGGAAAGCCAGGTAAGTGTCCCTCACACTATGGTGAGGGATGGATGCACATGAATGTCCCCCTATATATAGACCACTCTTGTATAAAATTCTTAATACTTGTCTTCTTCTCAAAATAATGAAATCTTTATTAATTTATTACTTTAATAACATTTAAATGGTATCAAAATCTATTAAATATAAATATTATATTTAATAAAGCAAATGAGAATAAAATAAATAAAATAATAATTTGACATCTCTCTTAGAATTGCCCAAGTAAGAATGTCAAATTACATATGCCAACCTTTACCATGTAAGCCTTTATTAAAGAAAAAAAAAAATACATCTCAAAATTTGACATATCTTTTGCCTTCCCAGTACCTAGAGTCAGAAAACTCATGTATATTTTCGGTTGAATGCGACTTTCGAGTGTTTCTTATAAGGTCGAATTCGACACAGGAAACTAAAATGTATTAGGGTCACTTTCTATCTCAGGGGTCGAATTCGACCTCCAACGCTGAAACTGAAGGTCGAATTCGACCACAAATAAAAAAAAAAGGTTAAAAAAAAAATAGGAATCTTGGACGGATTCCCTGTTAGGTGTATGTTTGCCTAATGTTCTCTGTTCGGTGTATTGACCGCATAAAGCGGTTTTTTTTAGGGTAAAAACCTCTATATACAATAAAGCAAATGAGAATAAAATAAATAAAATAATAAAATAGTAGTTTAACATCTCTCTTCGAGTTGCCCAAGTAACAATGTCAAATGACATATGCCAACCTTTACCTCATAAGCCTTCATTTAAAAAAAAAAAAAACATCTCAAAATTTGACATCTCTTTTGAAAATGCTCTTATTCACTCACTAATAACCCCAAGGGGTAGTGCAGTTGGCTTAGGACCACGGTTTGCACCCGGAAGTTATAGATTCGAAACTATACTGCTACACTGGGGCTACTTGAGAGTTTACCTGACTTCCCTCTAGATCTAGAAGAATTACTGGAACCCTCCAATAGAAAAATAAATAAATAAATATATATATATATATATATATATCATATATGTATTCACTTATAATGTTGTGATATAAGTTGCATTCACCCGAACCAATTTCACTGATGAGTTGGTCCCAAAAAACCAACGCTTTTCAGCGTGGTCCTCTGTATGCCCGTACTAGAGGAAATATAGATGGTTGGGATTAATTGAGGACCTCTTTCAACTCAAGTGGTGTTATATCCCATTGAACCCAAAAAGCATCCGGTAGAGAGAGAGAGCGCGCGCAGCAAAAACAACATGAAGAGACCTCATCGGCTGCTGCTGCTATTGCAGCTCCGCACTTTCCACTTCTCACGTGCTAGTTGCCGCACCTACGCCACGAGCTACAGCGGCGGTGTCGTCCCACACCGCTCAGACGCTCGCACCATTGCAATCGAGGTCGAGTCCCCAACCCTAGCCCGTGACGTGCGTGGGTATGCCCTCCCACGCCACGACCTTGTCTGTCGTGTACTAAAAATCCTGCATTCATCCTACTCAGACAACCCCTTCCTCGACCTCTCTCACTACCTTCAAACCCTAACCTTAACCCTAACCACCTGTGAAGTCTCTGAGATCCTCAAATCTCTCCGTAATCCTCACAATGCCCTCGACTTCTTCCACTACTCTGCCACCTCCATCCCCGGATTCCGACATGATTACTTCACCTACAATCGCATACTTGCCGTCCTTGCCAGTTCTGTCTCACCTCTTCCATTCAATGTAGTCAATCAGATCATTGATGAGATGGAGCGGGATGGTGTCTGTGGAAGCATCTCCACTGTCAATATCTTGTTAGGCATCTTTGGCACAGAAGGGGAGATACAGAGGTGTTTGGATTTGGCTAAGAAATGGGATTTGAGGTTTAACTCCTGTACATATAAATGCCTTCTTCAGGCGTATCTAAGATCAAATGAGGTGGTGAAGGCTTTTGGGGTTTTCGAAGACATGAAAAGGCGGGGCTATAAGCTGGACATTTTTGCATATAATATGTTGTTGGATTTGCTTGGGAAAGATGAGCAGGTACGTCTGTTTTTAATCTGTTTCCAGCTTTTGGTTGCATTGGATGCAGTGTTAAATTGAATTTGAACTCTAATGTACTTGGCGCAGCAAGTAGAAAATGGACTAAAAGTTTTGATTTAGTTTTGTCAGCTGTGAATATAGAGATTGTGAATTTAGTTTTGGGCTATTATATTCGCATATCAGTAATTGTGACTCTCGATTTCGAAGCGCTCAGATATGACATGGATACGGCAGGGGCACCCCATGGATATGGCAAGGATGCGGATTTTACATATAAATTAGTGAACTGTTGGATATGATATGACACGATGTGTTGCCTATTTTGAAGCACCCGAGCAACATAGTTTTGAATTTTGAAACCGTTATGTAAGAACCTTTGTTTTAAACCATGGATTTTTACTTAATTTAGAGAGAGAGAAAGCTATGGCTGGTTACTTTGTGAAAGTGGGTGGTCAGTTATTTGAGGAAAATAATTCTCCACCATCCACACTATAAGAAATGAATTCTAGCAAATTGATGGTCGCTTATAGATCTCCACTCTTCACTGACCCCTGTGAAGAAAAACTAGGAAAAGGGAGGGGGAGTGGGGGTGTGGTGGAGTGGGCTGGGGTGTGAGGGTGCGTAATAGTGCTGTTGTGGTCGGTCAACTTCTGCAGTAATTTGATCACCAAATGCATGAATATGCCAATGTGCCCTTCATCTTCTCTCATGTTAAAGAAATAAAAAAAAAAAGGGAATGAAAAGGGTCTCTCACGTAGCTATTGTGTTCTCAATATGTTGCTGCATTTCATACACTGTAATTTACAGCTTATAATCTACAATTCCAGTTCTTCCTCCTAATTAATTTTTTGTATTTACAATAGGTTGACCAAGCTTACAAGGTTTTTGCAGACATGAAGCATAGGCATTGTGAACCAGATGAATATACCTATACGATTCTCATTAGAATGACAGGAAAGATGGGCGAAACAGATGATTTCATTGCTCTCTTCCATGAGATGATATCGAAGGGTTGTATTCCTAACTTTTCCGCCTACAATACTATGATTGAGGCACTTGCTAAGAATCGAATGGTGGACAAAGCGATCTTTCTTTTTTCAAAAATGGTTGAGAATAACTTCCGACCAAATAAATTCACGTTTAGTGTGATTCTGGATGTTCTAGCAGCTGAAGGGCAGATTGGTAGATTATTTGAAGTTGTAGAAATATCAAAGAAGTATATCAATGAATCATTATATGCATATTTAGTGAAAACGTTGTGCAAATTGGGTCATGCTAGTGAGGCTCACAAGCTATTTTGTAATATGTGGAGCTTTCAAGACAAGGGTGATAGGGATGCTTACGTGTCCTTGTTAGAGAGTCTATGCCGTGCGGGGAAAACAATTGAGGCCTTGGATTTACTGAGTAAGATTCATGAGAAAGGACTAAGTACTGATACTTTCATGTATAACATGGTGTTCTCAGCACTTGGTAAACTAAAGCAGTTATCCCACATCCATAATCTTTATGAGAAGATGAAACAGGATGGTCCTATGCCAGACATATTTACATACAACATTCTCATCTCAAGCTTTGGTAAAGCAGGCAGGGTTGATGAGGCCCTTAAACTCTTAGAAGAGATGGAAGCTAACGATTGTAGACCGGACATCATCACATACAACTCTTTAATTAACTGTCTTGGGAAGAATGGCGACCTTGATGAAGCCCATATGCGATTCAAGGAAATGCAGGAGAAGGGATTAAACCCCGATGTTCCTATGCCAGACATATTTACATACAACATTCTCATCTCAAGCTTTGGTAAAGCAGGCAGGGTTGATGAGGCCCTTAATCTCTTCGAAGAGATGGAAGCTAACGATTGTAGACCTGACATCATCACATACAACTCTTTAATTGACTGTCTTGGGAAGAATGGCGACCTTGATGAAGCCCATATGCGATTTAAGGAAATGCAGGAGAAGGGATTAAAGCCCGATGTTGTCACATACAGCATGCTAATTGAATGCTTTGGTAAGTTGAGTCATGTTGAGATGGCATCCCAGTTATTTGATGAGATGCTTGCAGAAGGGTGCTACCCTAATATTGTAACATATAATATTTTGCTTGATTGCCTTGAGAAGTGTGGCAAAACAGCTGATGCTCTTAAGCTTTATGAAAAACTAAAGCAGCAGGGATTGACTCCGGATTCTATAACTTATGCAATGCTTGAGCGTTTTGCAAAGTGGATCTCATAGGGCTGTGAGAGTACGCAAACCATCTCCCATTACAGGTTGGGTTGTAAGCCCTTTAAGTTGATGGAGATGAATAGAGCTTGGCTACTTGGTCTGAGCTTGCCATGGAGCTTGTTTCTGGATTTTTTGAGAGAAGCCTTTTTCATGAGCAGATTAAAGAACATAGTACATCTTTTGATCTCTGTGAAGATCACCAAACATGGGTTTCATTGTTTTTTGTCTCTCCTCTCATATCAGCGTGCAATCATACATCAATTATTACATGAACCCTTGATTGTTATCTGGTTATTTAGTAAACTGGTATGACAATCTCTGTTAAGATGTGATTGGTGATTCAGTTGAGGTTTCTTTGGTGGACATTGCTATAACACAAACAATGAGGATGTAGTTGGATTTACAGTGCAAGCTAAAGATGTTGGAGAATGCTTCTTTTTTCTAAATTGCAGCTGGTGTAAGTACTTGGGCTGCTGTTTGATATAACCAATCTCAAGACCATTTCAAGTCTTAAATAACGCATTTTGTCTCTTGGATTTTGGGTTCGGAAACTGAAGCTTGCCGGGTGAATGAATCTGGTACTCGCTGCATAGCGACATTAGTGGTGAGAGTTTGTAGCATTGTTGAACTATTTTTCCTCTTGATGAAGCCATGATATTTCACATACAAATATTTATTATTCTCTACCTATCTTTTGTGATATATTTGGGTATAAAAAAAAAATCATTGAATAGACAGTTTTATAAAGTTCCTGATGCTGGATACTCTTTGTTGTATGTAAATCCGGACAGCTGATGGACAAATTTTCTCCTTTTCATATTTATTCTCATAATTGGTCTCTGTCATTTGTATACTTTGACAAATCATTAACAAATTTGATTTATACCCATTATTGGATGATTTGGAACTCATTGAATGTAGTATGTAAATCCTGAAAAATCATTGATAAGTTTTCTTGTTTTCATGTTTGATCTTTTAATTGGCCTCCACCATTTGTGTACTCTTGACTCGTGCAATTAAATTGTAACCTATTTTGTGCTTTTGTTTTAATTGGCCTTAATTTGTTTTTGTGCATGTTCCTCATTTTATGCTATTCTTTTAATTGGTCTCCATCTTGTCTGTGACCTCTCCGTCACTACGTCAAAATAAGCTTTTAATGACATAAGTCAGGCGCTAAAATTGTGGGCCATTGGCTATCGCTTTTTGGCTTAATTTCTCGTAACTGAATCGGGTGACACTTTTTAAAAGAAGAATACTCCCTCCCTTCCACTCGCACCCAAATAGCAAAAAGAAGAAAAAACGATATCTCGCCCAAATCATTCTCTGCGAACTCGTCGCCCAAATCCCCCAAATCATTCTCTGCAAATCACTCAAGCGCCTCTCCTCAGCAGCTCTCTCTCTCTCTCTCTCTCTCTCCCTCCCTCTCCCTCCCTCTCCCTTCCCTCCCCCTCTGCCCTAATTTCTTCTTGTTTATTTTTCTGAATGAGATGACTGTGAGAGATGTGATGAAGATGATGGGGTCTGTAGTATTGATGCAGATGGTTTGCATGACAAATTAGAGTGGTGATGGGGCTGTTTGGATGGGAGAAGGTTTTGTTCGGTTTTTTTTTTATAATGCGATGTGGGGCTGTTTGGATGGGATGATGGAAAGGGTCGGTGATGTGTGATGAAAAGATAGAGATGGATGTGAGGTTGGGCTTGGTTCGGTTGCTCTGGTGGGTAACGTTGGGTTTGGAGATGGGTCTTGGTTTGGGATGGTAGTGTATGAAGCTAGAGGATGAGATGGGTTGTGTGAGCTGGAAAAGGGGAGATGATGGGGAGTTGCATGGGTTGTTTGATTGGGTGATAAGTTTTGTAGAGATGGTATGGGCTCGGATAGGATGTGTCGTGTTTGGTTGGTGGGACTGGTTCTGATTTGATGAATATGCTGCTGGGGCTGTTTGGATGAATGTTCTATTTTCTTTTTTAAAGATAGGTGAGATGAAAATGAATGAGATGGGTTGTTTGGCAATGTGCAATGAGGGATGTGAGAGGAAGAGATGATGACAAAGGATGGTGAGGGTGTCTTTTGGGTTAGAGTTGATTTGCAGGTGTGATATGTGCGATGGAGAAGGTGGGTTCAATGTGTGTTGGATTGGATGGGCCGACAGATGATGAGGCAAAGAGATATTGTCTCAATACCTGAAGGTGTTGTTTTAGATCGATTTTGATTTTTTGAAGTGGGTTTTGTCCAAAAATTTTCAATGCAGGTGAATCTTTTGGGCTTTTTGTATAGACCCCCTAAGGTTTGTAGAATTTGTAAATAGGCCCCTACGTTTTCTTTTTAATGCCTTTCATGTCCTCAAAATCAATATTCCTAACAAGAACGAGCATCCACCATTAGATTTGTGTTGGATTTTTATAGAAATGACAGCTTTGCCCATACATCCATTAAACAAAAGCGAGTATACTTTTATTTGCAAAAACACCATAATTTTATCTCAAGTCCCAATGGTTTTTCTCAATAATAACCCTCTCATGCACATGACCGGGGGTGGACCAAGGTACATGGGCCTGGGGACTTAAGCCCTACCCATTTTTGAGAAAAGTTTAAGATTACCCCTCCCCCCGCACATTCTATAAATTAATATTTTTCTTAACATTTGCCCCTCCCCCCAATATTTCTTTTACATAGAGCCAAACACCACCCTCTCACAAATTATAAAATTTAATATATATATATATATATATTACATTTGTCCATTCCCCCAATATTTTTTTTACACCCCTTACACATGAAGCTTAGTCATGTGTTTTGAAACTTTCATCGATCCAAAGGTGGGTCATGTATTGATTGAAAAATCATAACTAGTTATAAGTATAGGTGTTTCTGTCGTCATTATCAATGTGGATTTAATTAAATGAGCCCCGTATTTATAAAAAGAATAAATTTATATAGGGTTATTCTCTCCCACTAAGTAAATTGTTAATGTTATATGCTTTATGGCAAAAGTTGAGTCCAAGCTTTTGAAATTATGCATATAAGGATAAAAGAGATGGGCAAAAATGTCATTTCACTCTAAAAACCTATGGTTAGAAGACTATTGATTTTGGGGACACATAAGGTATTAAAATGAAAATACAGGGGCCTATTTACAAATACTAAAGCCTCAGGGGTCTATTTACAAATCCTACAAACCTTAGGGGGGTATATGCAAAAGCTCGTTTTATTTTTGTATATTTTGAAATTTAAGGCTTTGAATTTGGGTTTTATTGGTGTTGTGCCATTAGAATGAGGTTTATGTTTTTTCTTGTGGGATGTGGGTTTCTGTTAGATATTACTCTCAGGAGGTGGATGATGTTTTTCCCCGAATTTTGAAACATTGGACAGAATGTGGGATTCGTGTTTGTTATCTTTCTCTTTAGGATATGACTTTTAGTTTCGATTTTTGGTAGATTTTGGAATATGCTCTATGGCGGCCTGTTTGTGTCTGGGATGTTTTTGCTATCATGGATTGGGTGCTTATTTGGATTTTCATGTGCAATTACTTCTTTCCTGTTGTATAGCTGCTCATAAACTTCAATCGAGAAATCAAATCTCACCATATTTTTTGGTTCATTTTTGTCGGAAGTTGTATGGCTTTATGACTTTTTTTTTCAATTTTCATTTTGTTTTCTTGAACTTGGTAATGGCTTCGAAGTTAAATGATTTTGGAAATGAGAATGTAGTTAATTATGCGTTTTTTATTCTTTTTTGGTGTGAGGTTTTGTACCCATCTTTTGTTAAATAAGGTTGTACATCATGTGTTTTTAAACTTGTTTAAATTAATTTAGCTACCCTATGGCTTCTTATTTGAAATTACCAGATTTTAGCTATGTTGGGTTGTATCCGTATTGTTACATTCTCAGTGTATTAGCTGTTCCCAAAACTTGCAGGCCTGTTAGTGATACAAGTACAACCCAATAGTGTTGATTGAATAAAGAGTTTGTTTCTTTTTTATTTATTTTTTTTATTTTTTTTTATGATTGTTTGTAGATGAATGGTGATGATGAAGATGGGTTAGAGTATAGGTTTGGTGATGGTGTAGATGAATGAGGAAGATGGGTTGGAGTTGAATGAGTTGGTGAGGTAGAGGGTCCTCACTCCTGCTTGGTTGGGGGTATTAGAGAAAGAAGTAGCTTGAGTCGTTTGGATGGATGCAATGATATTATCTGTGGTCGTTCTTGTTGTTAGAATTTATGTTGTTGTTGAATTTTTTTTATTGTTTCATGTTGGGATTCTTTTTACAGTTCTTACCAAAACAATATTGGATTTATGTTGGAACTAAATGAGCCAATGTCATATGGCCTTTAGACTTTGATTGCTGTCAAGAACCACATATTCTCAACTGCTATACTCAACTGTGGATGAAGATGGCTGGTTTTTCTTTTCTATATAGCCTTTAAATGCAACTCTAGATTGCTACTCATACCTCGAGGGATGGTTCTGCTCCATGCCAATAGCAGGTGAGAAAATCTTAATTTGATTCTTCTGACATCTCAAAGTTTAGAATCTCCTTTTATGTTATTTAGTCAATTTAGAAATCATGTTATTAATCAGTGAGCAGATGATACCGAGTATTTGATGGTGAAAATATCAGTGATTCTAAATTTTTATGGCATAGTTGTAGTTGGGTTGAGGCTTGGAAATGCTTAGGAGAAGTTGGGGAGATTTGGGTAACTAGACTCTTCAATAAGACATTAATGACAAAGAAAATACTGGATGAATGAAGAAGAAGTGTTGTAGTACCTATATACAAGAACAGGGGAGATATACATACTATGAATCTATTGATGATGATGATGATGAGTTTTAGTTGCTGCAAAAATAGAAAAATGAGATGTATAAATGGAAGAAACAAAAGCATTTTTGATGCAGGCCCTATCGTTAGGGCTTGCGTGGAAAGTGCTAAAAGCATAATGGGTGCCGAAGCACGTGTCCAAAGACACAATCAATCTCTACAGAGATAATAAACGAGAACTCACCTCAATGGGAAAACCCAATTTCATTAATCAACAACTGAATAATTTTTTACTACAATGCCATATAAATAAGAAAGATAACTTAATCCCTAAGAAACCTAGTTAAATTAGGAAACTAGAATATTATCCTAATTACAATAAAATTAGAAACTATTGACATAAAAATAAATCCCTAAATCTATGTGGGCCCTACACATGTGGCCATGAAGTCTACGCTGCATCAATTTTGTTGGTGAATGCCAAAGAAGCCAATCAGTGGTGGAAAAATCATATGTTGTAGTTGGAGGTGGAGACTGTATTTTGACCGTTAGTTAGGGTTTTTTTTTTTTTTCTTTTCTTTTTTATGCTATAATGGGAATGGGCTTTGTATTTTGTGTATTAAACCGTGATGTAGAATTTTGATAGTTGTAATGGAAGAGAAGTTTGAATCATCTTATTGGAACTGGAGAATGCGTGTTGATTGCTGGTGGGGGGGAGTTTGAATGCAACAATTGGAAGTGGTGAGGAATTTGCTGGAATGAAATGCTGCGAGGAAATGCTCTTTGTCATTCAATATATTTAGATGCAAGTGCTGTCATTCTTAACTCTATTTTTTCTGTTGTGAAACAAGTTGAAAGTTCAAAATCTGTTGGGTGCATTGAGTTGAACTAATACCAATTTCTGAACGTATAATATGCACTTACCAACTTATATCGGTTTCTGAACAAAGAATAGGCATTGACCAACTGATATCAATTTCTTTACACAAATCATGGGAGTTTCTCTCATGTACAAACCAATTGATCCTAAATAGTAGATTCCTGCTTGAACATAATTAAATGTCTAGATTGATAAAATACTAACGTCATATATTCCTAATAATGTCTGTACACTACAAGAAAAGGGACTTTTAGTTACACTTAAACAGCGACAGTTTAAAATTTCCGTCGCTAAAAAGGTTATCAGTGACGGATGTTGTAATCCGTCACAAAGCTGGAGTTTTTTTGAAGTATCAGAGGCGGATAATATTTTTCGCTGTTAAAAGGTCCAAATTTCCTCATACGTGGTCCCACCTTTTTTTTATGTCCCACTTTTGATGAAAATTTCGCTCGATTTGAAGAGACTTTGTCAAAAGTTGTGACATAGGGGAAAATTTCACTCGAACGATTTGAAGAGACACAGAGCGAGAAGCTAGGGCCTGTGAGCTTCGTTTTCTAGCTTCGAAGTGATCCATGGAGGAAATCTGCTGAGAAGTTAGGGCTTTCGAGCTTCGTTTTCGAGTTTGGTCTTTTTTTTCAGCTTCGTTGGTTTCAGAAGTTAGGTCTTTCCAGCTGCTGATTCGTTTCCAGATTGCGTTGATCCGTGGAGGATATCTGAACAGCTTCGTTGGGTTGCTAGAGGGAAATTTCTAGGGTTTTTGAGCTGCTAGGGTTTCCTCAAAAGTTCCTCTTCTTCGAAACACCATCTCTTGCTGTAGGTAAAAATCGGTGATGTGAAAATCTTTTCTAGGGTTTTGCATGTGTGAAAATCTTTTGTTTTGAATATTTTCCAGAGCTTTTCTATGGTTTATATTGATCCTCTCTCTCCATCTCATTGGTATGATTCCCTCCATTTGAACTAAAATCCCTCGGGTTTAGACTTTTGCTTGGATTTCGAGTTTCAGATTGTCGTGTTCTCTTCTCAGGTCACTTTGATTTTAGTTCCTCCAATCAATCGGAACCCTAGTTTCGTTGTTTAATGCTTTTAGCACCTAATCTTTCTTTCTTCATCTCAAAATATTGATCTGAAATTGCCTTCGTTCTTTATATTGACATTTGATATTGTCTGTTTTGAAGAGAGTGGAGCTGAAACTTGATGAATCGCAGAAAGGAGAAGTTTCCATCCACATGGTATTTCAGATCTCTCACACTTGCATTTTTTTATTTTTTATTTTTTATTTTTATTTTTTGTGCATTCAAGACTCATTTGGTAGATAGTAACAAAAAAATAAAAAATAAAAAATAAAAAATAAAAATAAAAAGGAAGAAAGAAGAGGACTATCTGTTTTTGGTTGGTAAAACACGATGGGACAAACATTTCTGAGAGGACTATCTTGACCAACACGCCTTTCTACAAAAGGGGGAAATCAATCAAGATATTCTATTATTTACTTTCCTGTTATATAGCTAGAGCTCTAGGAGATTTGATTCTGAAAAGGTAAGAGGCGTTTATATATATATATATATATATATATATGTATACACAAACTATTAGTGCAGGTTACAATTGAATGGAAAATGTTGGGTTTGCTTTGTTAGCTTGACATTAGTTCCGTTGTGTATACCCAATGTAAGATATTCTTGCCTTTGAAGCTTTCACTTAGTTTTCAAGATTGTTTCAAATTCCAGAACATATGAAAATGTTAGTGTAGATATCAATACTAGTGTACACCATTGAGAAACAGAATTGAGTAGAAGAATACCATTCTGAAAACAAATGGCCCAAGAAATGATTTTTGGGGAAGTGTAGTGTACTACAAATGTTTAAGAGTTTTTAGATTTCTTCTGTGCGGGGTATGGTTTTTAATTTCTTAATGGTATTAGTGCCATGGTTCTTAAAAGCATGATTTTTGATGTTTTCTGATTGGACCTTCTTTTGTTTTCTAAATGATTTAATAAACTGGTTTTTGAATCATTAAGAAAACAAAAGAAGAACCATTATGAGGCTTTTGCTTTCTCAGGGAAAAAGAAAAAACACATCAAATGGTCTCAAGTTTCCCCAAAATGAATAATTCTGTAAGATGAAATCTTTCAAAGTGGAGAAGGTCAAGGAAAACTTTATGACTAGGGACCAGTGTCTTTTGAAAAAGAAAAGGCTTACATAAACTGAATGTGGCTTTGGCCCCATTTGTAGGTGTTTTATCCTAATCCAAAGCATATCATTAACTTGTGTGCCTTTTTCCAAGTGGGCCTTAAGAGTTTTTTAACATCCTGCTTTATAGGATGGATATGAAAATTTGATGGCTTTTCAATGGGCTTGATTCAGTACACAGAATACAATTTTAATAAAAACAGAAGTGGAATGAAAAAGGCATTTTACCCACTAGGTGGACCATTGAAATTGCAGACAAGAAAGGATCAATGTGAAAATAAAAGCATCTCATAATGGTTCTTCTTTTGTTTTCTTAATGGTTCAAAAACCTCTCTCATTAATGCTTTGGTTGGTAGCAAGTTGCAACTGAAAGCTTTCATCTTTGGAAGAAACTGATATTCTGTTTCTGTGGCCTTTCCTTGTTTGGTTGTGGGATCTTTGCCATCAAAATTATAAAATAAAAAAGAAGGAGAAGGTAAAGTAAAACACATTTCTTCCTCTTTTCAATAGTTCACAACTAAACTGTACAGTCTGTTTCTTAAATTGGGTGGTCCTATTTTCTATTTATATTTAATGTGAATCGTGTTTACTGTACACTACTCCAAAACTCCCTTATGTAGAAGGAATGGTAGTTACTTAAGCAATGGCTTTATTTCATAGGCTCTAATGAATTCATTTATGGTTTAATATAAACCAGTGGTTACCCTATCAAGTATGAACCAGTTGAATGTGGCCAATGAACTGTCCAAGTTGAACTAAACTGTAATGAACTTGAAAGCGAATTCATCATCTGAATTAGTTAACTTATTGGAACAACCCATCATAAAACTTTTACAACAAAAAGGAAAAAGAAAAATAAAAACATTTAAGCTTCTATTTATTCAGAGGTCCCCTTCTTCTCAGAAGAGCCACCCCCTCTCACTTCTCCATCAGTTCAGGAACTGCAGACAGTTGAAAAGAAGAGAAACAGCTTCTGAAATGAAGCATTTGGGCCTAGTTTTGTTAGTTATTCTGGTGGTCCAACAACAGAGTCTTGTCCATGTTGGAGCATAGGGAGGTTTCATCAGAACGGGCAGCATTTTGTCTTGAATGGGAGCCCTTACTTTGCCAATGGTTTCAATGCCTACTGGCTGATGTATGTTGCCTCAGATCCATATCAGAGAGGCAAGGTTTCAACAGCTTTTCGGGAGGCTTCTAGACATGGGCTTACTGTTGCAAGGACTTGGGCATTCAGTGATGGTGGTTATAGACCTTTACAGTACTCTCCACAGGCTCCTACAAGGAACAAATGTTCAAGGTCTCAAAACACCCATTTCACATTTTCTTCTCATTTTTTGGGTCCGTTGGGCTGACAAATAAGTTGCAGAAAACTACAATGTATTGTGGGTAGTTTCCCAACCTGTTTTCTCTGCATCCAAACAACCCCTTTGTGTGTTTGAGTGTCTGAGGCTTGTGTGTGGTTTTATTTTTGTTTTACATTTTTGGTTGATCTCATTGCTCTCATTGGATACTGTAGTGTTACTTTTTTCCATGGCTTGTTAAGGGGCTTGATTTTGTGATATCTGAGGCAAGGAGATATGGGATTAGGCTGATATTGAGCCTGGTGAATAACTACGAGAACTTTGGTGGGAACAAACAGTACGCGCAGTGGGCTAGAAATCAGGGGCAGTACTTGGCCTCTGATGATGATTTCTTCAGAAATTCTCTTGCTCAGGGATACTACAAAAATCATGTTAAGGTAAGCATAAGCCATCACTGTAATTTTGCAAAAAATGATTTATTTTTAATTATTTACAATGCTTTACAGTTTCATTGCTTTTAATAGGTTTCTGTTGATAACTTTTTTCTACGATCTACAAAATTTTATGTGATCAAATACTAGTCCTTAGGGTCTGTGTTTGGAGGAATTTCTGAGGGGAATTTTTAAAGACCTAAATTCTTAAGATCTGTTTGATGCCAGAATTTGTGGAATTCCTGTGGAGAATTCCAAATCACTAAATTCTTATGAGAAACTCTGCCTCTGGAATTCCACCTCTGCAAATATCGAAAAAAAGTTTCTTGAATTGAAGAATTTGGAGCATATGAAGGAATATTTCAGCCATTTTATTGCAACAAAAACTTGATCATGGTTTTAAAACATGATTTCAGAATTCAGACACTGTCAAAACCTTTACATATTGGCTCACATTTTCTGTGTTTTTGGTGACTTTTTTTTTGAAGAAATTATTTTTAAAAATATTCAGAAGATGAAAAAGTTGTGAATCTTCATTTATAATTTCTTTTAGAGTGATCTACATAAGCGGGTGCAACTGCAACCATGAGGTTCAAGAAATTCTTTAGATTAGACATTAGGAAGTTTATTTTATTATTCTACCTTTTTACTTTACCAATGCCCACACCATCCAAACGAAAATCCTCGGTCCGCCATTGTTTGTGGGTGGGCCCCACACTTGCTTCCGCATGGTACTACCATCCGTTAATAGAAAGTTTCCAAAGACTGCGTTTAAGCAGTATCTTCAGTTTGACTGCCTAGAAAAAGGTATTGTTTGGTGACAATTAACTGTAGTCTATTTTCTTTCCAGATTTGAGCTAGAATGCAATCATTGAACTACTTACATTTTTTTATCCCCATAAGAAATTTCAAATCTTATCTCATCAACACAATTTTAGAGATCAACAATTCCCTTCAATGATTCTCTTATTCCTTTTTTTTTTTTCCCCATTTTCATAGCTAATGTCTCTGTAAAGTTGTAAACTGTGATCTCTCAGAAATACTGCCCAAGAGTCTCAGGACAAACCTTGGAAGAAGGATGGAAATCCCACAAAAGCAAAAGTAAAAAGCAACAAAAGCATCATCATCATAATCCTCCATCTTCTTTCCATTATTATTCATCTGGTCCTGTGAATGGCTGACTTGAGAGGGGGCAGAACTACAGTGCAGCGGTTTTGCATCGTAGTATAGTGTAGCGCCCTTCTTCAATGCATGGCGGGCCTGCCTTTTTGAAAATTCAAGTTGGTCATCCACCCTAACAACCTATGTAGTGATCATCTTGTAAATTATTATTCAAATGTGGAAGATACTGACTAGTGCTAGTATATTGGTCTTTTTATCTTCAATTTGATCTTTCACAAACTTTAGTTATAAACAAGCAGTTTGTACATCTACTAAACAATATTTTAGTTAGAAACTTTTAATTACTACATCCAACCCTGCATGTTGTTTGAAGATATGATGCCCAGATATGGCATGGCAGGGATACCATGGTGTGGACATGAATTTTACAAATAAAAATTGAAGTATGGGATAGAGCATTATACAGTTACAATGCCTAGTTTGAAGTATCCAAATATCAGTTTTGAGTGCATGAATTACTCTTTGCAATCAGAGGAAACTTTTTGTTTGGATGTTTGGAAATCAGGCGTTCCTAACTTGAGCTGACGTGCAGGTTACTGGCTGTCTTGATATTTGGATGTTCGCTTTGGAGGATTGAGCTGTTTTGATGTATGATAAGGAACAACTGAATTGCAGTGGATGCGGGACTATTGTTGGCCAAATATGTTTAGCGACATTCATCATCATTGTCGTCATCAAAGCTATATTTGAGGGTATTGTTGTTGGTACACTTTCACTCAAAAGCTACAATGTAAAAGCTTTTAGATTTACATGTGATCTAAATTTAGGTTTTTGCCTGGCTGAGGTTTTAATGGTGAGCTTTTAAGTCATGGTCATGGTTTTTCTCTAACTGAAAAGTTTATTTTTGTGTGGGTCTTCGCTGTTGTTAGAACAATGCGCTTCAAAGGGTCCTATTTATCTGGATTCCTCTTATGAAAGCTTCTTCTGGATACCATTTTTCACCATTGTAGAGAAATGGGTATGGCTCTTTGGCTATACAATCTTTGTTGGTAATGGGCTGTTTCCATATCCTTTTTTGTTGATGGAATAAAACTTCCTGTTATTTCTCTTTGACCACATTTAAATCTTTAATTCTCCAAGTATATATGTAATAAGATGTGCATTATCAGTCCAGAAACAAACTCCACCAGCATAGAAGAGCTTGGCACAAACCTTGTCTATTTTCCGTCCTTTAAATGCCTGAGATATGGATGTAAAGAGTCAGTAGCTGTTGATGCATCTTCTCCCAGTCACCAAATTTGGAAGCAATCTTTCGTCTGGGCACCTCCTCTGCTAGAAATATAATTTGGGATATTAAGGTGAAGACTAATCTGTGTACATTTCCTTTATGTTCTCAAGACCAATAACAGAGTTTGGGTTTAAATGTTAGTTTCACAATCCATTCATCCAAAATCTAAAAGAAAATAAGTCACTTTTGTAACTGAGAATGGTTCCAGCCTTCTTAACCAAAAGGACAAAATCTATGGAAGGCAATGGGGTCCCACTGATTCAAAGACCCAAAGGACCCTGTCTCCCGCCAGCAAAAATGGGTATGTGCTCTTTTTCCTTTTCTCTTTTCTTTTTTTGCCACAGCTGAGAAGTGGGTCGAATCAGGCCTTCAATATATGGACCCAGTGGTATAGGAGTATAGGACCCAAGTTCAAGTCCACCATGGCCCATCCTGATTTTTTTGTATGGACCCATCCACCATGGACCAACCTGATTTACATCGTTAATGTCACACACATGGTTGTAGGGATAATGGCACACTATACATTCACATGACCCCACCCCAAACGTTCAAACCAGTAAGATACAAATCTTATTGCGACATGGGACACTATTACCACCATCAAAACTTGGAAATTGAAAGAGAGAACAACTATAGCTGAACGATCAATGTTCCTAGCCTCTCCACAAACCAGTTCCAAATTACTAGTACTAGTGAACCAAATAACTCGAGCCAGAAAACAATCCTCACTAAGATAATTCAAAGGCGGCCCATCAACAACAGCACTAGTATATACCCTACTACCATTGAGGCCAAATCAATGCTCAGGATTGGGTTCACTTACAAAATCAACGGTAATGGAAACCTAGTCCCAACGGCTCTCTTGAGCATCACCTTTTTATTTTTTATTTTTTTATAAAAGTGATTTAGTGGCGGACAAAACAAACCACCGCTACTTATTAGTGACACTTTTTAAACTCCGTCGCTAAAGGTACACTGACCTTTAGCAACGGACACGGAGGGCGGGCACTGTTCCGCCACAAAAATTTTCTCGGCGGTTTTGGGTACTATTAGCGGCGGAAAAAATCCGTAGCTAAAAGTTTTTTTTCTTGCACAAAAGGAGGCCCAACTTTATGTAAGCTGCAACACCTAATGAAGAACACATTTGTTGCCGATGATAGACTAATGTGTGAGTTGCCGGAGGAAGTTTTCACGAGATCATTTTAGATGAGATCGTTGATTTGATGAGAATGAAAATTTGAAATTTCATGTTGGCGATCTACTCGAATGGCCAATATTTAGACCACACTTTATTTGTTTTTTTTATTTGTTTTTTTTTTTTATTGTATCATACTTTTTTAATTAAATGTTTTGATGGTGCAAATTTGACTAGATGATGGAGGGTTGATTGTTATGTTGTCTTAGTTGATATAGTTAGTTATTATATGGATGCTTGGATTTTTGATGGATGGTTGATATGGTTGTTTGAGTTGATTGTTGTTTATATTGAATAGTTTCATTTTTAAGAAAATTTAAATTAATTTCCCAAGGAAATAAATTTCCAATTCGAATGAATCCTATATTTGTCGTCAGTGGCGTTGGTTGATTTGTCAATTGAGCCCGTTAAAATGGATACCCGGCCGTCCGAAGCCCAAAGATTTCGGGATTTTAAAAAAAATTGAGCTTGGTGGGCTGGACTAGGCCTGGAGAATAGTTTTAAAGCTGTGCCAAAATTGGATTGGGAATGGGCAAGCCTGGCCCGGCTCATCCACGCCCGGCCTGGCTCGCTTGTAAGCACATTTCACTCATTTTTAATATATTTAACGAAACTACCCCCACTAACAATTATTAACTCCTAATTAGGAGGGGCACGTTTGTAATTTTACCCCCCATATTGTTTGTTGCATTGCATTATCGGTCCAAGCCTATAAAAAACAAAGGAGGGTTCCGTTTAGTACAGGTGAATTGATCATTCGTTAAAATCTGAATTTCCATGATGAGTAGTAGGTTCCACTTCATCCCACTGCTCAAGCAGTTAAAACAAGTGGCACCCACACCCATTAACTAGATATCTGGATTATGGATCTATCTCTTGACAATAAGCTCCCACTTTTCACTTCCAATGAGATTTTATTCAATGTTCGGTTGGAAAGAAACAACATTTGATAGGCCAACAACCATCTAAAGACTACATTGAAGACACTATATACTTGCAATGTAAAACATTCTATGTATATGCAAGATTGATTCTTAGTTCTAATTACAGCAGTTTGAAGCATCGGATATATTATTTCTCCCCAATGTAGTAATTTTGCTCACTAAAATGTACTAGAGAATCCTAACCACAACAGCGATGACGTCGACAACAACAACAAAAGAAAAAAAAAGAAAGAACACAAAAGCAACCCTTGTGCACAAATCATACTTTGAGGTCTTCTTATATTCAAGATCGTGCAGGCCCTGATGGGATTTGACGTAGGTCTGTTCAATTTAGGGTCGGGAATGGACAATCGTTGCCCAATATTCGGAACGGGATTGGACAGCCCAGGCCCGACCCATTGACAGGCTTGGTGGGGGAGGGGGTGTTGATCTCTTTTACAAGATGAAAAAAAACTTAGGGGTATGTAAATTTCTACTTTTGCCCCTCCTCATTTTTTATTTTTATTCATAAGAGGGATAAATTCTAAAAGATTAGGGGCATTTTCATAATTTTCTTCTCTCCAAATGTTATAATGAACTCAACATATCTATCCCTTAATTCTCTTTTTGATTTCTCTGGATTCGTCCGTCAACAAAAGTGGATCAAGAAAAAGGAACTCTACTGTGGAGTTCCTCTTAATGAAAACTCATCTGAAGTTTTGAATTGTTCTAAATGAACATCCTTTAGTGGGGCTTTTATGAGCTAGTCCCACCGTAAGATTACGCTTATAACTATTAACGTGATTAATGTATAAAATTAATAATATAAACCATGTTAATCATTCAATTGACCATATGCTCAACTTTATGGTAGGCACAACTCTAGTGGAGTAAATTTTGGGATATCCTATAGATGGGATCCTCTTGCGCTCCCAAATCAAATTTTGTGAGGGTCTTCCAAGGGGTTCTTGGAAGAAAAATAGGAGCTAATTTTTTAATGGAGTTGAGTTCTTAAAATTTTTAAAAACTATTCCTACCAAAGTGGCTAAATTAAAGAAACAATTATTAAGATCCAAGTGGGAATCAACTATTCTCTCCTTTTGTGGAAAATAAAAACCTAGCCATCACCCTAGTAAATCTAATCTTAGGAAATCATGGTCCAGCTGCATCTCCCCTCACCTCCTTCACTTCTCGCATCTTTATTGTTATTTTGATGTAACTTACAACTCATTTTTTTTTTTATAATCAATTCCTTATTTTGATGTAGCTTAGAACTCTGTTTACTGTAAACAATTCCCTACAACCAAACAGGCCATTTGTTTTTTTACCAGTGATCCTAGTGAATGATCTAATGCAAAGTGTACGAGAATGTTATTGCATTTCAGTGTAAAGTATTATACTGCCCTCTATAAAATGCTTATCTTGTACTCAAGGACCTTCATGTGGTTACTGCTTGAAAGAAATTTCTCATTAATATTTTTAGTCCTGCAGGGCAAGTATAAGCATCTCAGATCATGGTTTCATGACAAGCCAATAATGGTAAATTCCATTGCAAGATGACCCTGCAGAAAATGACCAAATCACCAAACACTCTTTTTGGGACTAAAAAACCCAACATGTTGGTGCAAAGTATTGTGGATGCCAGTTTTTTTTTTTTTTTTTCTTTTTTTTTTCTTTTGAATGGTAACGATAACTTTCATTAACTGAAAAAAAAGGATAGAAAGAACAAAAATACAAAAGAAGAGGAGAAAAGAAAACGGACAAGAGTGTTATACCATCCTCAACCCCAATTATAAAACCACATCCACCGAAGGAGATAACCTGTTAACTCCTTGCTTGGCTAACACATCCGCCGTAGAGTTGGCTGATCTAACTTCATGACAAAAAGGGTATCGTAGATACTAGTCAAATGATTGAGATGACCAGATCCACATTTTGTGGCCATTGATCGATCAGACCCATCTTGTTTTTAAAACATTAGGTAGGTGCATCAATAGTCCATCCATTTGGCAAATTGACCGTATTTTTCATCATTGGATGGGTTATAACTTATAATATAATTATTCTAATCTTAAGATAGGCTTCATTTCCATCGCTGCACTGTACCCCAGTCATCCCATCATTTTGAAGGACCCTAATTTAGTGATGATTATCATTTTTATTACTGTTAAAACTCTTGAATGTCAATGTCTTAGTTGCTCTTGTTTGCATCATCCCATGCACAAACCCTTTTCTTGTTCTAAACTATGCCGGCGGAAGTATTCAAATGGTCAAGACTTGCGACTTGGCCATCTGTAACCCATGTGTTTGATTAGACCTAAGAAAATGGATTGATTGAAACCCATTGTCGTGGCTGAAATACTTTTTGGCCGATGTTTTGGGGCTGTCATCATTTTCACTGCCAGAGGCCCCCATTGGCCATTTGGATGTAGCAAAAAGTAGAAAGCACCAGCACCTTTTATGTGATGGACTTAACCAAAAAAAAGAAAAAAAGCTGCAGGACTAATGGAACGCGTCAAATTAAATTTTATGACAATTTAAGATCATATCAGATTATGCTTTCACAGCCGATGTCCTCAGTATCAGGTAGCCATTTTTCCCTCTTAGGACGGCTCATACCTTGCTCCAGGTAGCCCTTTTCTGATCGTGATTTTTCTCCTACAAATGGTTTTCACATTGAATTTATGTTTACCTTCTTGTGGTGATTGATTGGTAGATATATTTGCTAAGTCTATCTTGTTTGGTTGTTTACATCCGTTGTGCATTGGTTATTAGATTAGCTTACTCATCCCGTTCTAGTAACTTTCAATTGGTATCAGAGCGAGTTGTACTATTCTATTGTATAGATCCTATTTTTTGCTAGAATGAATATCTACCGTGAAGGCACTTTAACCAATAAGCCTCATCTGTTGGATGGTACCAATTATGCTTATTGGAAAGCCATGATGGTTGCCTTCTTGAAAGCCATAAATCTGAAAGTTTGAAAATCTGTTGTGAATGACTATTCCTTGCCCATTATTACTGTTGATGGGGTAACTTGTGTCAAACTTGAGGAAAAGTGGACTAAGGTAAAAGAGTTGGCTGCCACTTGTGACTCTAGGGCTTTAAATGTTATTTATAATGGAGTTACTTTGTTTGTTATTTATAATGGAGTTACTATGCTTGAGTTTCGAAGAATTTCTACATGCATTACTGCGAAAAAAGCTTGGGATATCCTGCAACTGTACATGAAGGGACTAATACTGTCAAATAGTCAAAAATTATATATAGCCTTTGAAACCATAAAGATGGAAGAAGATGAATCTTTCAACGAATTTAATGCTAGGCTAATGCAATTGTAAATGATATTTTTACTTTGGGAGAACCAATTCCTGAAAATAGAATTGTCAAAAAGTTTTTGATGTCTCTTGCAGAATGGTATGATGGAAATGTTGTGGCCATAGAAGATAATAAAAATCTCAATACTTTGAAAGTTGATGAGTTGGTCGGCAACCTACAAACTTTTGAAGCAAACATTAGGTCTAATGGGAAGAAGTATTGCTTTGAAAGCATCCAAAGAATCATACAAGAAAGCTGCAAGTGATACATGTTCAAATTTCGAGAAAATTGATCCCTAAGTTGTTTAGTTCATGAAGCAATTCAAGCTCTTTATAAAGGGGAAGAAAAGAAATGTGAAAATCCCTAAAAATGCTGGTAAGAAGAGATCTTTTAAAGGGATTCAATGCTATGAGTGTCAAGGCTATGGACACATTGCTAGTGACTGCAGAAATAGAAAACCTAAAAAGAAGGCTTTGAATACTACTTGGGAAGAAGAAACTTCTGATGAGAATGCTGAAAATCCTGAGTTTGACAAGCCTGACACTGGCAAAGGGAAGTTTATTGCTTTTATGGCAATTTATGGTTCTGCTACTTCCTATGTTTTTTCCGAAGCTATGACTAATCAAGATACTGAGTTAGAAGAATTACCAGATTGAAATGCTGAACATGAAACACTTTTCAAGAAAACTATGAAAATTGTTAAAGTGAATGAAAAAGTTCTATCGAACTTGCTGAAGCACTTGCTAAAGTACAACAAGTGGAGGATGAAAATAACAGGTTGGCTGATAAATTGACTATAGAATCACAAAAGTATAACATACTTGATTTTGATATGAAGACCTTAAAAACAGAGAATTCTGATTTGAATGGAAGACTCAAGATGGTCCTATTTGAGTTAAATACTACTAAAGCTTCATTAAACAGGATGAACATTGGATTGAGAAAATCAGATGACATCAAGTGCAGTCAAAAGGCACACACTGACAAGTATCGCATTGGCTATGTCGATGGAGCATCCACATCCACTGTCAAAGGTAGAAACTATTTTGTTAAAGATTTAATTGTTACTAATCATGTTATTAGTGTTGCACAAAGAGCTTCAAAGAAGAAGAATGTATTACATCCTGAACAAATTCCCACATGCCATAATTGTAGAGTTAAAGGACACATTCGACCCTATTGTAATAAGTTCTGAAGTTCATCTACACCAAAGCAATGGAAAAAACATAAGGGAGAGACACCAATAAAATATAAAGCTATATGGGTCAAGAAAGAAGACCTTCCATCTGTTTTAGTACACTCTTTTCTGAAATGTTTAAATTTATAAATGTGTATGCCTAAGCCTCTTCACCCCTGATTTGTAAGATCAAGCCCCCACTCCAGTGCTGATACGAAAATTCTATTGAGCGGAAGCTACAATTAAAGGGAAGCTGCTGGATCTAGATTGATAGAAGCTGCATGATGATATTTGTTTGTCAATTATTGACAACTACAGGGGGAGAAGAATGGAGCTAGGGGAGATATACAAGCAAAGGGAATTCAAGACCTAGAAGTTCAAGCAAAGGCAATACAAGACCTATAATCCTGAATTTTTTTTAATTTTAAATTCAATGAATTTTGAGATTTTCTTTTTAGTAGATCATATTATATTGTTCTAGAGAGTTTTGTCCAAAAATTTCCAAAAGGGGAAGATTGTTAGAGCATCAGAGCCTATTTGCCGAGAGCAGTATCGCTAATGTTCGCTATGGCGAGCGATGCGAACGAGCCCAGTTCGACTTGAACTCTAAGTCAGAGTTTGAGTAGAGTTAATATTATGATTGTAGTTTTATTAGAAGACTCTTACATTGATTTGTGGTTATATATTGGGTGATTCTCTCAACCCAAATAGATACACCACCTCTCTCATAAATCTAAGTAAGAGATATCTTAGAGAGAGAATTATTCTATAGAGCAATTGAAAGATTGTTCTGAGAGGCTATTCTAGAAGGTTTGAAGCTTCTACTTCTATGTAAAAGGTTTGTTCATCTTAGTTCTGAAGGTGATTGAAGGAGGATCAAGTACAGGAAGCGGTGCACGGCGGGGTAGTCGTGGTGATAGGAGAAGTTGTGAAGAAACAACTACAGTCATTAGGTTGACGCATTGGCTGGGATAAAGGAGCTGTGAGTCTATCTTATAACCGTTCAATAGTGATTCGTTTTTCTGATCATGGTTTTTCTCCTGTAAAGGGTTTTTACGTTAAATTTGTGTCTGCCTTCTTGTGGTGATTGATTGATAGATTTATTTGCTATGTCTATCTTGTTTGGTTGTTTACATCTCCTGTGCATTGGTTATTAGGCTAGCTTACTCATCCCGCCATTTTAATGACTTTCATATATTTAAAACCACAATGCATGCCTAATTCCATCTTACCAAACTAACATTTCTTTGTGTCACGTTTCGCAATCAAATCTCCAGGGATTTCTCACCGATTTTTCACGAAGTCATGGAAAACCCATGTTTAATGGTAATTCGAAATCCTCGAGTATTCGTTTGGGTACCTACCCTCATTGTGTGGATATATAGGCACTGACATTGATTTTTCTCAACCATACACATTGATACACACGTCGATATGAACAAAATCCTAAGCCATACAAGTTCTCCTTTAAAAAACCCGCATTCTAGGACGAATGAGAAATCCTCACAGTTGCAGATTTCTCAAGGATTCTGCACCTGTGTGCACTTAATAAAATCATGAAAGAACTCATTGTATTAACCTCAGTGTAATTCGAGCCGAACCCAATCAGTAAACAAATCCAAATTCATGTATTTCAATACAATCCAATAATTGATTGTACCCAAAATAGAAAACTGTAATCAACAATTGAGTGGTTGACATGATTTGGAAGACTTTTCAATCATCTAGTACCTAGCAATATATGTCCAAATAGAAACACACATCTGTCCAGGTTAAGTTCACATGTTCTTCCTTTTCTTCTCAAAAGGTTTGAGTACAATAATGGCTGGCCCTTGCTTTTTCAATATTTCAACATGTAATAGAAAACACTAAACCAGACACTTCAGTATTTTATCACATAGGCAATGTCACCGACACTTCCACATGCATTTCCCTCTCGAGTAAAAAACAGTACCCATGACAACGACCTACATTTACATTGGCACACAACTTTTATAAAGGGTTAGAGAGGAGGAACCGCTGGCTGGCTGGCATGATAGAGGCTTTCACCAGATGACGACCTGAAGACTACATAAAATTCAAACACTTGGCATGTAGTGAATACTAGGAACATGTTTTATCCTTATATATTGACACCTGATTGTTTTTTTTCTTAAAAGAAGTTCATGGACACCAATGGCTTGATGAATATTTCAGGGAGAAGATATGTGGATCTTTAGAGAGTTTAATGAAGCTGAAAATTCAATTACTGGGAATCTTCAATGAAGTTGATTTGATTTCATCTATCTCTTTTGGAGTAAGTTTAAACTGTATCAAGTGGTTTCACCAATACGTTGCATTCATTCATAAATGTTGTTGTCAGGCTCCACCTACCATTCATGATCTAACAAATGGCAGTGAGGATCCTAAAACACGTGCAAACTCTCATGTGGGTCATATTATTATATATATATAACACTTATTTTAAAAAATAAATAACTAAAATAAATATATGTGGTTGGGTTCTTACAATAGGTCGATCTCATCCTCATTATCAGTGGCGGACCTATTTGAAGATTTGCCCCATGTCGATTTTGAAATCGCTTGATATTTGATGGGCCTGGTCCTATTCCATATATATCTAATAAAGAATTGCCCCACGTCAAAATTTTGTGATCGCTCCATGTCACAAAATCTTGGTGAAAGACTCCTGTTCTTTTTAGACATCTCCTTGTCACCGACAGTACCAGATCCTTTTCGCCTCGTTTTATTTCAACATCTTCTTTCTACTGAGAGTGTGAGATCCTTTTTACGGTGATCGAGCTTTTCATCGCAGATCATCTTGTGGTTGATATATCTCTCTCTCTCTCCAAATAATCCTAGATAAAGCAATTTTTCTCCCTATTCAGATATAGTATTAATCCTAATCACTCCATACAAAAAATTTGAATCTTTATTCTTCAAATCATAATCGAAATCCCAAGTCCTAAACCACCAAATCTGAGCATATCTACAAGCCGAAAATGACCAAATCACCATTAGGCACACTTTAATCTTTAATTCGTACATAAATTAGGTCTTAGAGTTCATATGTTTACATAATTTGAGTTACATTTAAGTGGCAATTTTTTTCCTTTGCCTTGAGCCCATGACCAATTATAGGAAATTATTTTTACAGTTAAACGTGTAGGCAATTAAATTCCTTAGATCCAAATAAAACCCCTTTGGGAACTCAAATTGGGTAATTGGGTGCTCACTCAAATCATCGTTTCAAGCATTCAAATAAGTAGAATTAAAGGAAATATTATCTTAAGCTATCTTGATGACGATTAATTGATGATCACCTAAATTTGGAAGAGGTAGTGGGAAGATCCTTCAATTGGGTAGGGAATCTGAACATGAAAAAAATAATAATTTATGTGTCTATTTAAATGCAATAAAAGGTTTTCTTTTTGTATTGTTCATGTGAGAAAAATTAGCAAAGTTGATCAAAAGTTTAGCCGCACTCAAATAAAAATCCTGGGTCCGCCGCTGCTCATTATGGACGGTTTTGATACGATATTTTAATAGATGGTTAGTCCACAAACCCACCTTACATTTACGTAAGTAGCCCCCCTAAAAGAAAATCATCAAACCAAAAACCCAACATCATTTCTCATTGCGACCCATTTAATCTAATTAATTAAAAAAAAAAAAAAAAAAAGAAGAGCAGATGATCATTAAAACAAAATTAAACCAACAGATAGATTACAACGATCCATTTTATTTTCAATCCAACAGTTAGGAAGGCAACTAAGCCCACCTCAACGGTCGGCCGATGGATCTAATTTAATACCAACATTCATAGCATTGTATCCAATTCCAATCTACACCAACATTTATTATACATATCTAATTGTACCCCATAAATTATATCCAAGGCCAAGGCCCCCATCAATACGCCACGTCCTACAGGTTCCCCATTTCGTCAGGTACAAGACTAAAGGCGTCTAACAAGCTGGAACAAGTACCCCCACTTCAACGGTTATGTATGAGGGCCGAGTAGGAAGGAGAAGGAGAAGGAGAAGGAGAGGGCAAGACGACACTCGAGGAAGGAGATGACACTGCCCGGGCCTGATACTTCACCGCACAAGGAAGATGCTTGTACATTACTTTTGAATCTTGGCATTGCCAGTGCATGGCTCTCGAGTAGAACCTGTTGCAGTCCTCGGGCTTCCTTTGGTTGGGTAGTCCAAGATACAGTTCTTCTTGGTGTCCAGCCTCCCCTTCTTTATCAGCTTCCTGCACTGGGGCCCCGCTGCAGTGAAGTAGTTGTCAGATAGAGAGAGATTAAGCAAATTCCCAAGACTGCAGACCACTTCAGGGATCTGGCCATAGAGTAAATTCCCAGCCAAATTGAGCTGTTCCACCTTGTACAAGCAGCCAAATGAGAAAGGTATTGGCCCAGTGATCTGATTGGAGCCTGCATCAAAAACAGTGGCTTTTCGGAGGTAGCCAATCTCATAAGGGAGACACCCAGAAAGCTTGTTGTTGAGGAAGAGGACTTCTAGTAGGGTGTCTTTGGCTTGGCCTATGCTCTTTGGAATGCTGCCTGTGAACTTGTTGTTTGCAAGGGTGAGGTACTTTACTGGGGTCTGGCCCAGGTTGGATGGAAGGGGCTGCATTAAGTTGTTGTTGTTGATGAAGAGGACTTCGAGAAGTTTGAAGGTGAAGAAGAGTTCTGGTGGGACGCCTCCTGTTGATGAAGAAGGTTGTGGCAGTTAGATCTTAAATTGTTTTTAAATCCATGGAATAGTTGCTGCATAAGAACATGTATAACACCTAACATAATTAGGTTTGTTTGTCTTGTTGGGGGGTTGGGGGCGGGGGGACAAAAGAAAAAAAAATTAAATAAGACGTTAAGTCTTGGCCGGCCTTGGAAAAAGGGGTCAAAGTTTGCCAATAAATTTTCAAATTAAGGACAACAAGTGAGTTAAAGTTATTTTTCGGCACTTGTTTTCCTCAATTTTTAAAATACCCAAATTAGTACCCTTCATTTAAAGCTAAGGTATGTTTCGTGCAACTACCATATGCCGCCAATCGCTATAGGGACATTGAACATTATCAATCACTATGAGCACACTGATGCTCACAGGTGAAGGAACAACGAAGAAAATGATAGACGTGAATGTGTGTTTTATTTCAATGAATGTACAGTTTGGGTATTATTTCAAAGAAATTGAGAGAAAATGTCACTAGATATAACTTTAAATGGCCGGTGGTTCTTAATTAAAAAATTACTAAAAAAAAATCTAAATCCTAAACCCTAAACTCTAATTTGAGAAGTTTTAAAACTTAACGCTTTAGTTAAAAGTTTTCCAAATAATTACTTGTGAAAAATAGTTTTGTGCTTAGATGTCAAGCACCCAAGGCAACCCTCCGTTTCTTTTCCGGCCTTAGACCAGCAGTAAAAAGGGTCAAAATTAATATGTAACCTAGTTTGCTAACAAAGCCTTTGAAGTCGGCAGATTCCTGAACCATTGGTGAACTATTTGGATAAAGATCTCAAAGTTGTGTACTATGTACAGTATATAATGATATCACAGTTGGACATGTTAGGTATGGTAAGATTGTAGGGGTACAACTAGCTAGTATATGCATCATAGTTAAGATGGTGAGTTACTTATAACTTACAATGGGTATGTGCATCATAGTTATCTATCTAGTTGACTAGCGAACCATTTGTACACTGTTCTCAGGAAGTACTGTAATTTAAGAGTCCTGCAAACCCCATCAATGGAGAGAGCACAAAAAAAAAAAAAAAATCCAAGCAATAGGCATTAACCCCACCCCACCCCACCCCACCCCACCCCACCATGCTTCCTTTCAGTGGGATGCATATGTGGGGCCCACTTGTTGATAATTCAAATTATTCAAATTAAATGCAAATGCTATCTTTTGCAAGTGACATATCCTCAAGTTTTATTTTAATAAAAGACAAGCCCCATCATAAGATTGGGTACACGTCAAAAAAACATTATAAGCATAATCTTATCCATTTTGTTAAGAATACGTAGTAATTACGTTATAAATCATGTGTTCAATCATATGATTGGCACCACCTTTTATTCAAGTAAAACTCAAGGATTTATCTCAACAAAGGATGAAATTGGACTTGAACGGTCTAAATTATCAACAGGTGGGCTCCATGCTAGAGTACCTTTGATTATTTTCTTTTTAACTTTAATCATATATTTTATACTCGTTGAATCTAATAGCAAAACTAACTCGTATTAGGTAAAGTACAGCTCTGAGTAACAGTGAGAAAACACAATCATTTGGAGTGGTTTGACTTATAATTTACATGTCGGACTCATCAGTGATGGGGTTATTGGTGAATTAGTCCAGCAAACTTGTGAACTCAAAACTCCCAATGAGACGAATTAAAAAGCCAATCAAATGAGCCTTACTACATGGAATTTTCTCATCAAGCTAAGTCTGAAAGTTATACTCACCTTGGAAAGAGTTGAAGCGGATGTCGAGGAAGGTCAGATTCTTGAGTTTGAAGACTTCGGTCGGAAAGCTGCCGGTGAACTTGTTGTTGCTGATGTCGAGCTCGTAGAAGTAAGGGAGCTTGAAGATGGAGGTGGGGATGATGCCACTGAACTTGTTGGAGTTGGCATGGAAGAAGGCAAGGTCCGGTAGCTTGTCTACGAATCCCTCTATCGATGGGGCTTTCAGTCGGTAGCCATTGAAGTCGATGGCGGCGAGGGCGAGGGCCTTGGTAGACCTGGCGTCAGGTGGGGTGGCGCAGTAGAAGCCCTTGAATCTGCAGGGGTCATTCCCCTGCCATGTCTTTATAATCCCGTTTGGGTCTTCTTGGATAGTCTTTTTGAATTTCATGATTACGGGGAGGAGTCTTGTAACCCTATAGTTAGGTGGTGGGGGTGGTGGAGGAGGTGGTGGGGGTGGTGGGGGTGGTGGAGGAGGTGGGGGTGGTGGAGGAGGTGGGGGTGGGGGTGGGGGTGGGGGTGGTGGAGGAGGTGGGGTGGAGGAGATGGAGGTGGTGGTGGAGATGGGGATGGGGGTGGTGGTGGGGATGGGGGTGGTGGTGGAGATGGGGGTGGAGGAGATGGGAGGTGGTGGTGGAGATGGGGATGGGGTGGTGGTGGGGATGGGGGTGGTGGTGGAGATGGGGGTGGTGGGCAGAGAGGTTCCGGTGGAGGAGGGGGAGGAGGACAGAGAATTTCTGGGGGAGGAGGAGGAGGAGAAAGAGAAGGGCAAAAACCACCTATACAGAAGCCAATGCCGCCGCCACCGCCACCTCCGCCGATTCCTATACCAATTTCTAGAGTCTCTCTACAATCAGAAATGAGAGGAACAGAGAGGAGAAAGAAAAAGGTGAGGAGAAGAGAGACAATGCCCATCTTCTTCTTCTTCTTCTTCTTCTTCTGCTGCTGCTGCTGGTTGGTGTTCTTTCTTTTATAGGTGTGGAATAGTTAGAAATGTAAGAGAAGGAGATGTAAAGAAGAAGAGGGAAAGGGATTTGAAGATGATATGTAATGGGAGGAGAGCAGATGATGAGGCATTGAGAGGAGACAATGGGGTTTTAATAGTAAAATAGTGAAGATGAGGAGAGAAGGGGGAGGAGGGAAACAATAAATAGAAGAAAGGGGTCACGAGCAAACAGAGAAATATTGTTGAATTTTGGTGTCATGTTGATTGACCTACGTCACAAAAAACTCATCCTTTACTCTTTTTTTTTTTTATATATATATATATCTTTTCTTTATTTCTTTCGAATCTTCTCTTTTGACTATTCTTCCCCATTTATTTTTAGAGAGCATTAATTTACTAGAGATAAGCAGGGTTAACCTATGGATGTCAAATGGGCCGTGCCGGGCCCGATTCCAGGCCCTTTGGCATGACCCGTTAACAGCACTGTAGACGTGTATTTGATCGTTTTACCCTCGAAACGGTAAAATGGGTTATATTTTGTGTTTTAACCCTTTCAAATCCCCACCCCAACAATCATAAAAACAGTCATATCTTGGGCATTTGAGGTCATTTTGATATTTTAAAGGGTCGATTAAGACCTCTTAATTTTGATATTTTGATATTTTAAAACGGCTATTTTGAAATTTTTTTAGAGTAAGACCTCTTAATTCCTTTTAGCCTAAACCCTATGAATATTACGAAACCCACGACACGAATGTCACGACTCAGGCCCGGCACGAACCGTGCTATGATAGGATGAGCACATCGACCAACCATGCCGGCGCGTCATGACACGATTGACCACTTTAACCTATACAAGAGAGCTTTAAACTATGGAAGATAATGGAGAAACTTTATATCAAAACTTTGTAAGGGTGCATTTGTATGATATTGGGAGGAATTGTTTTTTAATATAGAGATGAAAGTTATTCTAATATCTCTTATGTAGCGGCTCTTTAATCATGTGATGCTGTACTTCTTCTTCGTAAGTTATAAAATATGAATATTATTTTTTTGCAATAGAGAGGATTTGGATTTCATAACGGATAAAATAGTATTGAAAACTGCTCTCCACAATGTATGGTTGGCAAGGAAGAAAATTACAATTCACGAAGGCCATGCTAATGCTAAATAAACATGTGTTCCAGGAACCACAAGGCTGTTGTAGTGGATAGCACGCCCACTCAAATAGCTCCACCCCAAATTGAACCCAGGATAGGAAGGTTACTTTCACCCCTCCTGGCCACTAGACCAATAGGTGAAATAAGTAAATAAGCATACGTCCCATCATTAATCAGCATGCCTGCACTATCTTCTCTTGACCTGAGTCCTGACGTGACTTAAGCACATGGATGGCATTTGGGTACCTTGGATCCTTCTTTCATAATCCTTTTACTATCATCGCTAGTATCTCTAATTATCAAAACAGGAGGTCCTTGCAAATGATCCATCTGAAGATGCATGTATGGTAAAAGATCGACAACAACAACATGGTATCCTGCAGTTGTAGTAGATGGAACCCTATATGTTTTAGATCAGAGTTCTGGAACTAAGCTAATGATATGGGAGGCTAAAAGTAATGATTGTGTGACAGTGGAGAGCTAAGAGTGAAATTAAAATTGATCCATCCACGAGTGAAACAAAAATAGGACAATCCATGATGAAGCACACTATCCGAATTCTTCAAACAAGAATAAATATGATCCATCACATAAATCATCAACACCATCCAGGGCAGTTGTATAGAAGGTGACTTTTTTGTTCTATTAGGTTGTTTACTTGACAGGCTAGCCATGAACCTTAGCCGATCATCAATCGTTATTATATTTGCTTTGTTTTCCCACTGTTTTGTTAAAATTCGAAGCCTCCCATAAAATCTATTCTTCTCTAAAATATATATTGGTAGTTATTGTTAATATTAAATCATCAAAATAATTTATCTCATGAATTATCTTTAGTGGTTTGGATTTAATAGATAACTTTAGCGATCGATATACTTTCTCCAATTGGAATGAGTAGATAAATATATATTATTTTTAATTGACTTATTTGAGTGTGATAGATGGGTCCCACCAGCCAGATGTAAAACAACCCTATAAATTCTTAAACTAACAAAAAGGAGAGAAAAAAAGTGAACAAAGGTCATTGGGTTTGACAATGGGCCCAACAGAGCTAGCACACATTACGCCAATTTGAATGTGGGGCTACCTAATCGATCCAAATCTTTATTTTTTCCCGAGATCTCTTCTCTCATCTCGCTTACTCTACAAATCTGTTTTAATTCATATTTTAATATTTATTTTATATTGAAATATATGTTTTTTTCCTCCATCACGAGCCGCTCACACTAGTTATATAATAAAAGACAGCAGCCTTTTCGAGAGAGGGTGCGACACGTGGTGCATCCTCAAACCTTTTACAACATTATATTTCAAAATTACCCTTCAATATCATCATCTAAAATATATAAATGCAAATATAAGATATTCTTGAAATAAGATACTTATCCCTTCCCTAAAATATAGCATACAATAATAACTTCTCTTTAGTTACCTTCAATGGGCCCCACGAATTATTAAACTAACAAAAAATAATAATAAAGGCTCTTTGGCTATGATTTTAGTAATCGGTGAAAATATATATATTAAATGTTGTTGCATATCAATTTGTGAGACCCTCATGTCAGATCCAAATTGCGGGAATTTGGGGTACTTTCGTAGGCAGTATACTTTTTTTTCTATTTTTTCTTTCAGTATTTGGTATGGTTAATCCATGAGTACCATTGTGGAAGCCAATTAATTTTAAAATCCACACTTAATATATAATCATTTATATTTACTAATTTAACCAAATAAATTTTCTCTCATGAGTCTCCATCTTTATCACGATTTTCTTATTATCATTTATATTTACTAATTTAACCAAATAAATCTATGAGTCCCATTATGAAATCCAAGTCTTTTTTATTTCCAAATTCACAATTTACGGGGGCCACTTTTTTTTATACTAACACACGAAGAGCTTTTTTTATACCAGAGCAGGGGCCACTTTCATAGGCTGTATTCTGCTACTTTTTTCTCCTTATATTCCTTTCAATATTTAATAAGATTAATTTGTGGGGCCCATTATAAATATTTTTCTCCTTATTTTTCTTTGGATATTTGATAGGATTAATTAGTATGTGGTGCCCATTGTGGAAGCCAATTGATTCCAAGATCCACATTTAATTCTAAAATGACACTTAATTTATGGCTAAGCATAAATATAATCAAATCAAGGTCCTAAATCTTTACTATTTACTTGATATTTTCCTAAATATTTCCAATTACCTAAAATTTCTCTAATCAGTTTTCATTTTTATTATGAATTATATATTAATATTTATTTATAATTTATTTAAATATTTAAAAATATTTCTAATTAGAAATTTTAACTATTTTTTTTACTATTGCACTAGTATACATATATAATCCAAGTTTTCTTGGCATTCTTGAAAGTCTTTCTTAGCCCTCAAGAAAACTCCGATACAATTACTGAAATACCCTGACCCTGAATCCCGTCTTGGCTAACCCAGTCGAACTGACCCAACTAACCCGCAATAACCCAACGTATAAGTCACCCTATATATATTTGAGGCGGACAAATCTTAAGCCCATTAAGTGTGAGCCACTGAATTTATGTTAAAAAATGATCAACACTAAATATATATTAAAACATGCAAAGAATACGTAAATAATGATCTAGGCATGATATGAAGTTTATCTTAAGTGGCTAGGGCTTCATTAATTGTCAAAGATTAAGGGTAGAAAGAAGGTGAACTATATTTTATCAATTACACTTTTTTTTTTTTGGCTAAGATTAGGGTAGAAAGAAGGTGAAGTCATTTCTTTGTTCTTTCATTTTTTATTTTTTATTTTTTTTTCGAGGGGGATCAACTGGATGGGATTTATATGTCCTCTTGGCTCCGCGTTATTATTGTTAAGTCATTTTTCTTGGAAGCTTTATTTTAAAGAAATTATTAATATATCAAGTATAATTATAGGATGCACTGGGCATTCAAGAGAACTAAAAGTTCTTCTTCTTTATTTTTTTTTTTTTTTTTTTTTTTTGTGTATTCATTTTCTTTACTTTTTAAATCGTTACTAGAGTGCCCTTGACAGAAGCTTTTCAAGAAGAAAGTCTACCTTTTTTTTCTTTCTTTTTTTGCCTAGAAGAGAAGAAGGTCTACCATTTCGTTTGCACAAAACACAAGTATATCACAAAACTTATCTCTCCTCATTTTTTAATGTTTATTTGTTGATTTCTTTCTTTTTTTGGGTGTTATTTGATAATTTGATGGCATTGACAATTCAGTTTAGATTTGGGTTTCAATATTGTCGTCTTCTTTTTTTCTCTATGTTATTGGATCTTGATATTATGATAATGTGAGAAACTATCTACTTAGCTCGGTGGGCTGTTGGTGTGTAAAAGCAAAGTTTAGCTTGTGCTTTTCCATATTGATTAGTGTACTCACCCACCCCATGCACATACCAACCCACAAACCTAGTAGTTTTTACTAAACAGTAGTTTTCATTAAAGAAATATGCAGCTACATCAAACAACATTAGCACCAATTCATCGATAAAAAACTTTTTGCATCAAACATGAATTTCTAATTTCCTCATAAAACGTTTTTTGAGGTATTTAAAAACCATAGAATTTGTTGATGTAGCAATTTCATCTATCCATGAAAGTTGCCTCTACACAAACGTGTAAATAATGCATTTGTGTGACGAGAAATCCTGACAAATATAGGGGCAAATTCTTCTATTTTTTTTATGTAGCCTCTTTGCTGTCAGGCCCCCAAACCAGATGACCATAAATGGGTTTGCATCTCGGGGCACATGCTAATTAAAATTCTTCAACATTTTGATTGTAGTCCTCAAAGTGAGGTTAAGTCAAATTGCATCACCTCTCAAGAACTTATACCGGAATCATTCATCAAGTCATTCTAAATATTTACACAAACTGTATAACAGTAATGATAAAGCAAAGCATAGATTTCAATTTTATTCATCACATTAAAGTTGCAAAAGAAGATTAAAGTAGATTAAATTTTGGACAACCCAAAAACTTAGGCCATAATAAAAAAAAATATATCCAAAATAAGAGTTAGTGTGAAGGCTCTCTTGTATCGGCCGATACAACACTATGTTATATCTTCTGTGCACCACTGTTGGTACTCATGCTGCATGTCCTCTTGGACCTCCTCAGCCTCTGGCTTAGAGGTAAGAGATCCATCACCTACAACACTAAGTGCAGAATCACCATGATTACGAAAATCGAACAAGCAAGCAAGGATGTAAATCACTTGATATGATGCATCAGTGTAGAGTGAATGGCAAATATAATTCAAAGAGGATGTCAAAAACAAGTATGTTAGGCAATTGTGTATGAATACATAGGACATTCACGGATCATTAAAAGATGATAAGCTACACATCCAATACAACCAAGCAAAAAAGGCAATTCAAATAGACTAACACACTAAGGGATATTATGTCGCAATCCTTCCATGCTCAACAAAATTGTCGTAGACATGCACGTGATAATAGTCCGTCCAAAGTAATAGTACACAGATAATGCCGTGCCAAAATTTGGTAACTCATCACATCAAGCCATACAAATCCTCGTGGACCCTAGTGGTGTATGTTCCACCTCAAATTAACGGATCTGGATCTCTTGTTTTGTCCGAATAAGAGAGCCCTGTTTGGACGAATCAAGGGTCGACACGCGCAGGGACAAGGGGGGGCTGAGGAAAGAGAACCTGCTTTCCTTCCCCTCCGCCCCCACACGTGGTGACCCCTTATTCATCCAAACAGGAGATCTGTTTCCCAAATTAACCATTCTGCAAATTATAAAGTACAGGCGGTCCCACTAAATGAATGCTTTATATTAAAGATGGAGATCCTCTCTCATATGAACCAATGCAAAGATGTCTCATTCCTTTCATCCCACAGCTAAGATTGCTTTATATCAAACATAGGAGATCCTCTCTTACATGAACCAATTGTTGTCCTGAGATCAAGGACATCTTTATCTTTATCAGGCCATGAAAAGAAGGAATAAAAAAAAGTGGGTAGTGGTCCCTTGTGGATTCTTTGATAATATCTTTCCTACCTAATATGTATTTTCGGTTATTGTTATCTGACTATTCTTTTCCATGAGAAAAAACCCACAAGTTTGCAGAAAAGGAGAACCATGAAATGCGGCCCACTCTTCTGTCATTTCTCTTTCTCTGGCCAAGGCTTCCTTTTATTCTCACTACTCCATCGATTCCCTGGAATCTCTTTTTCCTCTGTTCGTCCTTTCCCCCAATTCCTTCTTTATGTTTTTTTCTCTCTCTTTTGCAGCTTGTGTGACTCATGTACTCCATTAAACAAGGGAACAAAGCCATGTTACATTATCTGCCGGTCTTGACTCTTGACCCACTTTTCGGAAAGAGATTTTATTTCACGAAGAAACAAAGATTAATGTGGACCCTAAGTGACTACTGTTGTTTTTTCTTTTGGTCAGTGCTAGTGGGGTTCACAATCCATTCATTATATATGGTTTAGTACGAAGGGCACCGGTGAGTCATGCAGTGGTGGTTTCAGGAATTCGAATAAGTGAGGTCAATAAAAGATTTATTTTCCATAAATCAAATAAATTTATTTTTCCCTTTTTCAACATTTGTCATCTACTTTCGATAATTCGATAAATATAATATAAAATTATCAAATAATCTATTTTCGACAATTCGATAAAGATAACATTGAATTCTCAAATAAAAATAAACATAAATTCTCAAACAATTCGACAATTCTTCTTCCTTCTTCTTCTTCTTCTTCTTTTTTTTTTTTTCTCTGCTTCTCGGTGGGGCTCGGAGTCTATATGCCTAAATATAAATGGTAGGGTTTTTTTTTTCCTTCTAATATGGGGAGAATACCATATTTACAAGTTAAGTTAAAGTAAATGAAGAGTTAATGACAGAATGTCTAAAAAAGGAAATTTTCTTTAAAAAATAAAAGTTGGGCCCATTATTATTTTTTTATTTTGGTAGATAGATGGCCCATTAACTTAGGTATTGAGTGGGGTCAAAACCTTCACATAAGTTCAATTCATTAAAGAAATCTTTTTTAAATAATTTTTCAGATCTCAGTAGGGTCAATGACCCCACTGACATCCATGTATCGCCGCCCATGGAGTCATGAAAGGAAACCCCAGCCATCCAACCAATAGGCTTTTTGCATTTTTTACCCCTTGGGCAAAGTTTGGCAACCGAGTTTCTGGAGATTCCTCGCTGATTTTCTTCTGAGGGTTTAAAAACTCGGTGTTTGGCAAATGTAAATTCTGAAGGATTCGGGAAAATGGAAAACCTTATTTTTAGGATTTGCGGGTCCGATTCTTCCCATAGGACTTGAGAATTCTCAGTTTTGCAGATGTTTGAACAAATATTAATTTTTCTTAGATGTCCTGACCTCACTTTTGTCTCTTCAATTTTAGCCGCTTTTAGGCATACATTTATTAGAAATCTTAAAAGTTCAACTCCATACAAATAAATGTGTTCTAGATTAATTTAATTCATAAGAATTTGAAGCCCTGCTTTGTTTCTCCACCTTTTGCTTTTTACATCTACACTCCTCTGATGTATGGGATCTAAAACCTACCTAAACTCATACTTACCCATGAAAATCAGATTTGTCACCTGATCAGCACCTTGAGTACTGGTCATTTATATGTGGTACTGAACCCACTGTGATGGGCACATGTGAGGTCAGGTTTAATGGAGGTGATCTTTTAATTTGAAACATGTTATTATGAATGCATATTAAATGAGCCAATAAAAGTTTTTTATTTAATATTTAAAAAATAAATAACTGCACTAATGATAGATGGGACAAAGCAGGGTGAGGAAGCCAAACCCAGGTCTGAGCCCTCAGCCCTCAAATCCTTGCTGGTCCCAACCCCAAGAAACCACAAAATGGAACCCACCCCTATAGATGTGGGTTTGGGTGGTTTAACCCCTGACTGCCATCCCTACTTTAATAAGAGCTCCTTCACTACAGATCATAGGAACTCACAAGGAATCTGGCAAGTGGACCTTCTGCCAAGTCATGGAACTCCAATATGAGCTCCATGAATACTTCATCTTTATTGATTTTTAAAGTGGTCTCTCTCATCATCCTGTAATCCTACCTGTAGACATCATGGATCCATGCATCCAAGCAAGCACTATTTTTTTGGTTAACAATTCCCATCTACTCACTTCTTTGTCTAGACAAAGAAGTAGACAAAGAAGTGAGTAGATGGGAAATCCCTTCACATTGCATCATCCACGAGCCTTCATTTTTCTCAGCCCTCATAATGAAACCCCCTTAACCTCTGTATCATGAGTTCGGATCCTGTGAGGATTTACCCCACGGTGAACGTGAGTGAACCAATTACGATCCGCCGCATTATCGCGGGCAGCTTGCCATACATTTGGACAGGGTTATGACAAGCTGCTCACAGTGACGCGGCGGACCGCAATTGGTCTACTTACGGTCATCATGGGAGAAATCCTCAGATGATCCCGATTCTTGTATCATTTATAACTTACTGGCCATAGCTGAATTATCATTGGCCATGCACTCCAACCATGTCAGATGAGGAAATGCACTGGACCATTTGATTAGGATTGTGTTATATTTATCATTTACCCTATCCAAGGGGGCGGACCCAAGACCAAGAGAGCCCATGCATATGGGAAGAGGGTGCCCACATTGTGTGAAGGAGAGCCCCACCGATGAACTACCAACCAAATGAGCAACCCCTTGTTCTCAATCACCTCATTTATTATCTTATGGTGGAGCCAATCTTTATTACAGTAAGACTTGGAGACATCAAATATAGGAGAGAACATTCATGTTAAGGGGCTTAAATTTTAATCGTTGATGTGTCAAATATTGGTTAAGAATCAAAAGAATAAAGAATGGTGAATATCCTAAAATGACCATAAAATAATTTCCCCTCTCATGAAAAATGAATCAAGGGGAGATGGAAAATGAATACCATTCATGATCCTAGTAATACAAATCTTAAGAAAGTCAAGGTCCCGTCTATATAATCTTCACCTTATATCTTTTACCACTCACCTCTGTAATAATTTTTTGTTGGAGCCCACTTGAACATGAGTTCCAACGCATTCAATTTCATGCAAACAAACAACCCTTGGAGATTTTATATAGTGGAGTTTACCGTATAATGTTTCAAAGGATGAGTCCTCTAATTCTTGGAATTGAGGGAAACTATTCCATGGAGGCTTGAGCTCACACCATTTGGAAACGCTAGTATAATTAATAAGAGCTAATTAGATTAAGGTCTAAAATAAACTAGTTCTAAATATGGAATGCAGTTAAAGGTTTACCAAATGCTTTAATATGTAATGAGCTCTAAATCATAAAATAAGAGCATATTCTTAGAGTTTTCAAATGCCCCATTAGTAAAAATCTAGTGGTACTAGATAGGAGCAATGCTAGCGTCACTCTACGCTGTTTTCACAAAACACTCTTCTTCTTCTTCTCCCACCTATTTCTCTATCTCCCCCACTCCATTTTCTCCTAATCATCTTAGGAAAACAATATCATAGGCTTTATAAAAAGATTACTATTGACCGACATTCTATTTCTTTCTTTCTTTTTTCATATTCTCAAGATTTATCTTGAAAAATGAAAGAGATGGGAAATAAAAAAAATGGCAAACATAGCTTGGAAGAATGGCTCTAATAACAATCTTATACTGGTACATTATCATGTAGAGCTGCTCTACCCTCAACCGATGAACCCATCCATTAGAAAACAAGAGAGAAAGGTTGCTTCGCACATTAAATCTGTATTTGCAGGTTTGGATATAACTTTTCCGCCCTTATGAACGGGGGAAAACTTGTATTTGCAGATTTTCACCGATATGAACGGGTGGAAAACTTGTATTCACAGTTTTTTTTCACCGATATAAATGGCGAAAGACTTGTATTTGCAGCTTTTCCACGGATATGAATGGCAGAAAACTTGTATTCGCACCTTTTCCATTGATATGAGTGGCGGAAAGCTTGTATTTGCAGTTTTTCCACCAATATGAACGGCGGAAAACTTGTATTTGTGGCTTTTACAAAGATATGTGAGGATCAACGCTAGCGTCCCCAAATTTTTCTAGACGAGGCCATGGTCGCTTAGAAAAAAGTATAAAAAATGGCGGGAAGACCAAATTTGTGCTACACAATATTCGGGGATCCTTTGCGAGGAATGATCAAATTCTAGAATTTTTCCCGTAAAATCCTCAAAATACATTGGTTTAAATTTTCTTTTCATAGTTTGTTTTTATTCACTTTGATGATAGTGCCAACTTCTATATGGTGAGTGTCCAAACAAGAGGAGAATATATATTTACTTGAGCAGGTTAGATTTTATATGTAATTGAGTAGTTTAGATTTTAATAAGCTGGTCCTACTAAATTCCCTTTGATTCATGGAATCAGAGGCTTTAGGCTATAAATTTAATATACAAGTGGAATACACGAACAACTTGAGTTATATTTAGAGAATAAGATCATTTAAGAAATACATGGTAAATTGTAGAGTTGTAAAGAGGATGGATTTAGATAGGGTGACATGTATAAAGAGGATCGCTAGAGAGCGCCCGGGCGTTTTGAAAGAAAAAAGAAAAAAGAAAAAAAAAGAAAAAGAAAAAAAAAAAAAAAAAAAAAAAAAAAAAAACCCAAAACTCCCCTTTTCTTCGGCCATTGTAAGTACCATACATCTCAAAGTCATTTAATGTGAAAAGGATGTGTAACAGATTCAGCTAAAAGAGAAGGATATTTTTGAAAAACAAAGATCCCTTTGCGACCGCCCAGGGTTCAACCACTTCTTATTTTTAAACGGTAACAGAAACTTTCATTAAAGAAAAAGGAGATTACAAAAAGAGAAATAAAATAGACAACGTTCAAGATTTCACTTCAATTAGATTTGCGCGTATATATGTTGTATTGATCACATCTTAACACACATTATCACACTGGTAAATGGAAGTATACCACTTAGCTTTACAAATGTGCCCAGCAAAGTCCAAGTTGATTCGGCCTAATTCGCTCTTTTTGATCAATCTCTGGATCTGGGTTGATCAAGGATCTGGCCTGTCATGTGAATTGATTGAGCCTAGACAACTAACATATTTAACACAAAGGGCTTAGTTATTACTCAACTACTGCCCATTGACCCAATTCCTGCATACATGGTAAGCTACAAAAACAAACGAGTTTGACTTAGACCTCACTTTGGCCCACCCAACCCCACCCATTTGCAACCCTCCTGAAACTTCTTAACAATTGTAGTTCCAACTGTGGACTGAGCAGTGGTACACCAATTCATTTTCAATCTTAATGCCAAGAACAGAAATGATACCAGAACTTTTATGATCTTACAACTGCCACATTTACATCATTCATAAAAGCTGTTGGCCTTTCAAATTTCAGTACTAAATTGTGGCTACTATGAGCCTCCGTACTCTTGTCCTTCTCATCCATAAAACCATTCAAAAGAAAGTGTCCAAATCCAATTGAGGAGTTAAAGTGTCTAACTATGAAACGTAGCCCCAAATTTGAGATTTTGAGGCATGGGTCTAGAGTAGTCCAGAAGTCAACTCTCTCAAATGACTACATGCAATGCAATCAAGGTTTTAAAATTTAGACTCGGAGTAGGACTCAGTCATCATTGGGTCGAGTGGCATGGTACTCAACTCGGTCAGACACTCTTTGCAGGATAAGTTTTTAAAAAAATATGAATAATAGTAAAAACAATCTAAAAATAGAAGGTATATTTATGTGAATTTAAAACTTTTGTTGTATGTCATTTATTTTGAATTTTAGTTGTCATAAGAACCAACATTTATATTTCATTAAGTCATGTGCATAGTATTATTGATACCACTTATCTTCAAATGCTTGGTTTTTTTTTTTTTTTTTTTTTTTATTCTTTAAGAGTGGTCTTAATATATTTTCAGAAGCAGTGAAAATAAGCTTTCCACAGCTTTTATCAGTGGAGAATTAGTGAAAAGCTATAGGATCCAACTAACATGGGTCCTACCCAATTTATTCGAATTCGGCCGATTTTTAAGATCATGCATCGACTAAATTGACTTAGGTGAATTTGGCTTAATCAAGTTCCTCAAGTTTTTTGTGTGCGCGTGCGCGCCTGTTGATTCGATTTCAGCCGATATTTATTAAGATCGCGCATCAAATCAATTAAGTTGGGTGAATTTAGCTTAATCTAGCTCTTCAAGGGGACCATGGGCCCTACAAGGTTGGACTTGATCAGTTCTTATTGGGTAATCAATTGGTGGTTGCAGCGTAGTTGGCATCAATTTTTGCCCCAAGTATGTGGTGTCCTCTGCTTTTTTATGTTGCTTTTCTGTTAAAAGCCATCAGTTATTTTGGTTCAGCAGATTCAATTCTGAGGGTGACAAAGATTGAATGCCTGAACTGACTTGCCAACCTGACAAAAACATGATGTGATCTCTCCAACCTGAATAAATAAAAATGAGACTTGATAGTGAGAAAACAAAAAATGGAAAAAGTGTATTGTTTGAATGCTTCTTTAAAGTAGTTTTTTCAAATTAAGAAAAATGCTACCATAAACTTAATATGTAATTCAATCATATTCCTAGATATTCTAGGCTTATCCACAGCATGGAACCTTCCCTACTTTTATTTATCTTAAAATGCCAGTACTAAGAACTACTGTACAACTTTGGAAGATTCTCTCCTCAGATCTCTATGGGGTCCACCTGGGCCTACCTATGATCAGTGCATCCCCTTTGATGCCAGAGTCATCCCATGATCTAGCACCATGACCAATTTTACAGACATTGAATTTTCACTCGTCGTTGGATTGATCTAAGATAAAAAAGAAAAAGAAAAAAGAAATTATGGTTATAAGATGTGATTATAACTTTAAGGTTGTTGAATCAAGGACTAGGATGATTTTGTGGGGCTGTTTTTTTTGGCTTCCCCTCACCCATAAGTGGGATTCATTGATAGAAATGTACCTAAGTGTGCCCCATGAGCTGGACAGTATTTTGGCAGGAGAACATGGTCGGATTGGCATGCAGTCTTTTCCAAGGACAACATTGTCCGTAGAACTTTACCTTTCCATCCACACTGAATTGGCACTAACCCACATGGAATCCTTGAGTCACACACTCACACTGCATTCAGCAAATTAGAAATAGAAAGCAGCTTTTCACAACACACAGTAATATATCTAGAGAAGATAACAATGGACTTTCAGAAGACATGAAGATGCAATCCTGCTATTTTAGCCTACAAGTATCAACTAGCAGAGTCAAATACTTTTAAAACTACATATGCATTGCATTGGTAAACCAATGCAAAGATCATTCACTCACATCAGTCCATCATCATGTTCGCATGTGTTTCTAAACATTCATATTAGCTCAAATAATACTATGTCTATTGCAATTCCCTATAGCACCTCAAAATGAGGTCAGCTTCTTGAAAGAATCCATATGTAGTCAAAGTCATCCATGGAAAGCAAAGACAAGAGACCCTGAAACAAAGTTGGATAAATATCAGTGAATTACAATTCAAAAGCACTTTAATCAGGTGAATTTAATGAGGCCGAAACTGATAAGCAGACACTTTGTGGTATCCCCAAATATTCAGCTCAAGGTCTTTTAGGCTGCTTTACAGCACTCGGTGGTTTTGTAAACGGATTAACAGTCTTTGGCTCTCCCACTGATTGAAACAGCTAGAATGCTCTTAATGTATTCACACTTAGTAGTGTCATTACATACATAGAAGTTCTAATAAATGTAAATTACGCTTTCTCCAAAATCTGACCTACTCTGCATTGTGGAATTGGTATTAGGAAATAATGATGGTGCCATCCAAAATTCAGTCCACAGCATTTTAGATGCATTATAGATTGTGAATTTGAATAATTTTTTGCAGAATTTTTGGACTCGAAGAGGCAGATGTCAGGAACCACATGAGCTGGAACCCTGTTTTTCTGTGTTATCTATCCCAAAATATTATCATTTCTCAGCTATATTGATCTGAGGCAGAGATGTCAGAGAAGTGGGGAAAATGATTAATCATCCATCTTTCAAAAATATTCAAAGAGACTGATTGGATACATCCAATTACATCCAAGACCTTGTACTTGGACCAAGTGTAGTTCATGAAACAAGATAAAGAAGACATTGCAGTTCCAGTTAACCAATGCTCATGACAAGATCAACAGACAGGAACAATCTCTCCCAGCAGTGGAGAAACTAACCACTCCTACAATCCCTATAGAAACAACACAATCAATTCAACCCTCAACAGCCACAAAATCTGCTGGAGTGCATGAGAGGAACTTCTATATAACTCCCCGCATAATCCATAGAAATATTTGAAAAGTACACTGGCGAAAATGAATTAAATAATCAGTAAAAGGATACATAGCACCTGATGTTGATATACTCCAATTTTAAGGTTGAGCAATGCAAAAATACCAATTACTTTCCATTAAATATGAAAGTATACAATTTGGTAATGGTAACTGCAGCTATTCAATCAGTCAACAATCACAACGGGTGACATGTACCAATTATTGGTTGGGCTTTCTTATCTTAGTCTCCAAGAGGCTCACTAAATTGTTTGCACAGGAAAGTAGGCAAAAATGGTGGTTATGGCCTATAGGCACACAGTTCTTTGGTTAACAAGTGAACTGCACCAGACTGTTAACATTTTGACCATTTCCTTGAGGGCCACAAAGCCTGGATGAGTATATGTGATGCTCCACCACTTCACAACTCCATTATAAATAAATAAATAAATAAATAAAAATATAAAAAATATAAAAAACATTAAGAAAATGATTTAATGTTGTCTAAATGTAAACAATAACAACAATAGTGGAAAGGTACATTTGGTAGCATACCAGAAAGGGGATTAGGCAAACCACCAAAAAGGAACTAAATGGAATTACACTCCAATTTACAAGATGGTATCTTCATTTAAGAATGAGGATGTGGGATTCTGGAATTTCTTTGAAAGGTTCCATCTATCAAACATTGAATCCGACAGGTTTTCTATTTATTTATTGAAATGACAGATAACCAGGAAGTCCTGTTGAAGATTCCTCCACCACATGCCATAAGAATATACAATAATATTATTTGAGCAATTAAACCATTGCTGTTACAGAAGAAGAGAAAAAAAGGCATACATCATAAATGTGATGGACACGCATTTGTCCTAAATATAAACTTTGTCAGAAGAAGACAAAATTCATAAATCATCTACAATTCTAACACATTATTCGATACGGTATTCAGCTACAGAAGTTCCTAACATATAATAATGAGGAGGATATCAATAAATGAGATACCATACCTCCCAGAAGGCAACTGCAAATTAATTTTGCATCTATTCTGCACCAACATGATCATAACTGCTTTTGGAATCCTTGTGTCTCCTACAGCGGAAGTACATAAATTGAAGAACTATCTGTGGAAGTTGTTAAGATTTCGTTTCACTTTTTAAAGCAAAATTACTCATAAATTGTAGTGAACCAAGATTTACAGTTGCTTCTGGCAATTTAATGCAGTTAGCGCATCAGTTAATAAACACTGGTATTGAACTCCCAAAAAAAAAGTATACAATGAAAAAAAAGAAAACGCTACAAGAACAGGGACTTCTTTACATTCTCTACTTTTTTGGAGTAACCGTTCTAAACCCCACTAGTTATCTAGATGATTAGGACTGTCTGATTTTATTTTTTTTTATCATAACAAAAGATTTGATTAAAAGAGAGAGAAGGATGCAAGAAATAACCTAAAAACAGCCGGCCTACAAGATGAGGTCACAGTATAAAGGCATTATATCAAATCCTAGAAACCACATTACAAAGAAAAAACAACAAAGGGAGAAGATCTGCCCATTCCTTGCTTAGCTAAAGAGTCTCCAAATGTGTTGGCCGAGAGCTGAAGATTCTTGAATTCCATTTGAATATGGAAACACAGACTTGATTTTGTTAAAATAAAACTGGCACCCCACAACAGGCTACCATAGGAGAGGAAACCCAAGCGATTGCATTTGTTGAATCGCTCTCCACAACCAACTTTGCATGAAAGTTTGCCAGAAAAATTCAAAGCGCCTTCAAAATAGCCAAAACATCCACTTCATTGTACTCTCCATTGTGCCAACATTCCTAAAATTATATACCTTACACTATTTCGGAGAACCCCTCCAATTCCCACGGGGCCCAGCTGTCCCATGGACATTAAACTTCAAGACACGTCACTGAAGAGGCGACCAACTTTTGGCCTTGGTAACATTATGATAGCCAAGGTTGACCTTGGCAAATTCACAGGCAAACACCACAAGATACCACACTTAGGTAGGAACATGGATGAAAATAGCTACGTAGCGGCCGCTATATCAGCCGTAGCGGCCGCCACCGCTACGCTACGGCCGATTTATCGGCCGTCGCACCCGTAGCGGCCGCTACGTCCACTACGGGGCCGCTACGACCGCTACGGGGTGAGAAAATTCCTACTTTCCAAATGTTTTAAAAATGCATAATATGACTTATTTTTTTTCTTCTTCTCTCTAAATAACATTTCTACACAACTCTTCTACTCTTTTATGTTTAAAAGAACACCAAAAAGCACATGATCTTGCCGAATTACAGTCGATACAAAAAGTTCTTCTCAATGATTCTTCTCTAAATACATCCTATTAGACACCCCCTTTGGTAGATGTATTTTTTTCTCTAGTTACTCTTAAGTCTTAACTTCATGAAATAGCTTTTTCTTTTATAAGCTTTTCATTAGTTTCTAAGTTAGCATAACTAAGCAACATGAACACATGCGAAAAAATGATCATTACTATTATTTTCTATTTATACAGCGAGTCAGCGATACAGGACCTTATACAGTGAGGGGACTGCTACGCCCCCTTACCTTAATTATTTTTGCAAAAAAAAAATACATTTTCTCTCATTTTCCAATATTCTAGATTTTCTAGAATTTTTTCATATTTTTTTGACGATTTTTTCAAATCGCACCGCTACGCCGCTACGTAGCACCGCTACGCTACGTATCGCCCGCTACGTAGCGTTTTGGCGGCAAGCCGCTACGCCCGCCGCTACCGCTATTTTCATCCTTGGCTAGGAAGCAGTATCACAAAGCATAGGACAAATGACAATGAAGGATGATATATTGCTTCTTTAGGAATCCCACAAAGCAGACAAAAGTCAAAAATGGCCTCAAATGACGAGCACCTCCTAAGATTGTCCATCATTGACACCTTGCCCAATACAACAAGCGAACAAAAAATCTCCACCTTTAGGGGTGCTAAAGCCCTCCAATCAAGCAAGCTAGCTGGCCTCTTCCCCGGAAGCACCTTCCACTTCCTGAGAGAGACTTCAAAAAGAGCACGCCAGAAGGATTTCATTTCTAGATACGAGTGCTTACCTCATGCTTGCAAATAGACACATCAGATAGCATACTACAACTCTGACTCAGATTCTAATAGTTGCCGCTAGTTTATTTAAAGATTTGGAGAAGAAGAAGAGGAATAAGCCAAAGGAGGTCTATAAGTCATTAAATAAACTAGCGAAATAGGATTCGTGCACAAGGCCTTTGGGACCTCCGGATGTGCGCACAACTCAAATCCCTATGGGATTTGCATGCATGGTCCTCTCTTTCCAATTCAGATTCTAATAATCCAAATATGGGTCCCAACACTGACATATAAAGACTCAATCCTATTAGTTGACGACGATTGGGTCCGACCAAGATGAGGTGAAAGCTGATCCTATTGGAACATAAAGGTCCCACTAGGTTCCTACTTGTATTTGATAAATATGGGTTGAACCACTGGGTCCTACCCAAAACCCCTTAAGACACTTGTGGGGTCCCTACAGTTTCCTTATCTAAATCTTAAAAATATGGGCTAGGCCACATGGCATTATTCAGGGTGGTACCCACTGAAATAAACCTTATTTTCTTTAGTTGTCCAAATGACTCCCTTGTGCCTACCTAGGAGAGCCAGGATATCAATTAATAAATATCAAGAGAATTATTATCGTAATAATAACAAAAATAACAATAATACAAATCATGCACATATAATATTCTTATATTTAAAAAAAAATATAGGGTATTTATATACAATATCCAAGACAATTATAATATCCTCATAAATTCAAGAAAAGTCATGGAAATTAAATCCATAAATATACAAAAATATTCTAGCCCCAAATTGAGGTCTGGGGAATGACAAAGGTACTGATGGTACGGTCCATCAGATAAATGGTCAAAGTAGAATGATCAATGACATTTTTAAAGAACTTGGTATTAGGAAAAGCACTAATGTCACCGGTTGTTGCTCAGCCGGTTATAGACATGGTGGTGTGTGTGTGTGTGTGTGTGTGTGTGTGTGTGTGTGTGTGTGTGTGTGTGTGTGTGTGTGTGTGTGTGTGTGTGTGTGTGTGTGTGTGTGTGTGTGTGTGTGTGTGTTGTGGGGAGGGGGGGTGTGGTTTGTGAGTTTGAGTCACCTATAATGCAAAATGTATAATAATATGATGATGATAGGATCTAGTCCTAGACCATTGTCTCTTCATCCTATATCTCATGGTCATGTTTACAAGATTACTAGACCCATAGTGTAGATAAGTTTTTACCCTATAAATCATACTAGCTGAAATATCTTCTCCATCAAACCGAAAGAATTATATATATATATATATATAGAGAGAGAGAGAGAGAGTCTACAAATGGATGGCTAAGAAACAGGTGAACACCGTTCAACATTCTACTTGGCTACTAAAATCAAGTAGCCTATTTAAATTGGAGAGGTACAGACCATGGATGGAAAAGTGGTAGGCCTAATAGGACATGGATGTAAGTAGTAAAGATAGATCTGAAAAAGTGCAACCTATCTGAGGATTTGGCACAGGGTAGATAAGAATGGCGAAATAGAATTCATGTAGCTAACCTAAAATAGTTAGGACAAGGCTTTGATGATGATGAATTGATGACTGAAGACCATCCACAACTCACTAAATGAATGATTCAGAACCAATGCACATGTAAGTAGACAGTGGAAAAATTATTAAATGATGATGAGCCTATCATATAAAAAAAAATTATGATCTTTTATAACTTCATACATCAGTCAAGTTAGTTACTAACTTGTCTAAAATGGTTAAGAAATAGAGTGCTCAAGAGTCAAGGATACAAAAGAATCCAGAAGAATGCAACCTACAGCATCCACTAGCCAGGGCAGATTTGGTCTGAGTTTAGACCAATCCAAGCTACTCACGAGTATGCTGCATCAATAGAAATATATATTAGTATTATAGAGTTACATCCATCAAATGATATATTCATTTTAGGTAGGTCTAGAACCGGATGCAAGAATATAACCAACTGGATCACTTTCCCAAAGTGCATTGCACTGTGGTAGTAAAAACACATCAAAAATTAAAGCAAGCCAACAAAACATGTGAAATTGATAGTTACCTTCCCACATATGTTATGTTTCCAACTAAAGCAAAGATGAACATTAATGGATTCAAACCCTGCATAGAACCCAGAAAGAATATTCAGCGTATAAATTCATTCATTAGTATTAAAAATGAATTACTCACGAACACTGTAAAAAATATGGGCCTTCTCACATTCCTGGCAAAAAATAAAAAGGAAACCAATAGTCCCTGGCTACAGGTCAGCTGGTTAGGGAAATGGGGGTGAGTTGGTGAGTGCTTGAGTTAAAGTCATGGTTCTAAATTTGGTGCCAGTTACGATGCCAGTCGGGACCAGGATGAGTCTGTGCCAGTCAATGTTGGAACGGTGTAGCTGCGCCAGTCCCAAAAAGTATTAAAAAATTCAAAATATTAAAGAAAATAGAAAACATAGAAAACTACTAAAAATGTGAAGTTAAGCTATTTAAGTGGCTACTTATCTCAACTATAGTGATGTTTAGTGTTATTGAGCAATAAATGTTGATGGTGTAACATATGCTATGACTGCTAGTTATTATGAATAAATGAAAAAAATATCCTTTATTTAAGCTTAGCAAATTTCACTAACTCAAGTTAGATGCGTGAAGACTAAGGAGCAAGGCGATTGAAAGGCTTAGATCTGGATTAGAAAATATGTAATATCAAGACATTCAAATGATCTTAGCCTTTGGTTTCTTGTCCTCAAAACTTAAGGGAAAAATTATCTTTTTATATTTTAACTGAAAGGAGAAGTCATTTTTCTTAAGGATAAATTTATATAAAAAAATGGAGAGTCTACCCTTTGATTTTTGGTCATCAAAGTTTAAGGGGCAAAACTGACTTTTTATCTTTTCACATAAGAAAAAGGTCATTTGAGTTTTTCTTAATGGGATATTTGTCAAAAAAAAATAATAATAATAATAGAAAGGGTATAGATACCTTTTGTGCAGTTTCACTATTAGTCAAGGGATATTTTAGTAAACCAAACAAAACCAAACCAAACCAAGCCTTTTCCCACTAGGTGGGGTCGGCTATATGGATTTGACAACGCCAATCAAATCTGTTTGGGGCCATCTCTTCCGTTAGATCCATGTAGACAAGGTCATGTTTAATAGTTTCTTTTCAACTTCTCTTGGGTCTCCCTCTCCCTCTCCTACTCCTGGCAATCTCCATACTTTCACACCTTTTAACAGGTGCCTCCATTGGACGCCTTCTAACATGGCCGAACCATCTCAGTCGATTTTCTCTCATTTTATCTTCAATCGGTGCTATTCCTACTTTGCCCCTAATCTCCTCGTTCCTAATCCTATCTCTCCTTGTGATCCCGCACATCCATCTTAGCATTCTCATCTCCGCAACTTCAATCTTTTTAACATAATTATGCTTTACTGCCTAACACTCTGATCCATATAACAATGCTGGGCGTACCGCCACCTTAAAATACTTTCCTTTAACCTTGAGGGGGGCTTTCCGATCACACAAGACGCCCGAAGCACTCCATTTGGTCCACCCAGCCTGAATCTTGTGACTTACATCAGTATCAATCCCTCCATCCTGTTGCACCATAGATCCATTGTATCTAAAGTTTTCTTTCTCTACAATCTTTTGTATGCCCAAACTTACTTTTATGTTACCAGGTGTCCTACTTTGACTAAACTTGCATTCCATATATTCCGTCTTGCATCGACTTAGCCTAAACCCTTCAGTCTCTAACGTTTTCCGCCACAATTCTAGCTTAACATTCACTCATTCTCTTGACTCATCCACTAAAACAATGTCATCTGCAAACAACATACACCATGGCATCTCATCCTGGATAAGTCTTGTAATCTCATCCATAACTAGGGAAAACAGGTACGGGCTTAACGCTAAGCCTTGGTGTAGACCAATCGTGATAGGAAATTCTTTAGTATCTCCGCCAGTCATTCTTATAAATGTCAAGACTCTATCATACATATCCTTTATCGCCTCAATATATACGACACACACTCTTTTCTTTTCCAGTACTCTCCATAGAATCTCCCTAGGAACCCGGTCATAGGCCTTCTCCAAGTCAATGAACACCATATGTAAATCTCTCTGACCTTCTCTATACTGTTTCATTAACCTTCTCAAGAGAAAGATAGCCTCCATGGTTGATCTCTCAGGCATGAAACCAAATTGATTCTCTGAAACGTTTGTTGTTCTTCTTAGTCTTCTCTCAATAACTCTCCCATAATTTCATCGAATGGCTCATCAATTTAATCCCGCGGTAGTTTGCACAGTTCTGAATATCTCCTTTATTCTTGTATATGGGTATAAGAATACTTTTCTTCCATGCATCAGGCATCTTCTTGCTCTTTAGCACTACATTAAAAAGTTTTGTCAACCAACTTATGCCATCCTCCCCCAAGCACCTCCAGACCTCAATAAGGACACCATCTGGCCCAACCACTTTCCCATTCTTCATCCTTTTCAATACTTCTTTAACTTCTTCCCTACTGATTCTCCTACAGAACATATGATTCGATTCTTCCCTAGAAATGGTAAGCTGCCCCAATTGTATGTCACTACTACTGCTTTCATTAAATAACTTGTAGAAGTAGCTCTTCCAACGCTCCTTTATCTCATCTTCCTTTACTAATATTTTTTCATCCTTATCCTTAATGCATTTAACTTGGTTTAAGTCCTTGGTCCGCCTATCTCTGGCTTTAGCAAGCTTGAATATATCTCTCTCGCCTTCCTTAGTGTCAAGTCGCCTATATAGCTCCTCAAATGCCTTTTCCTTGGCCTCACTTATTGCCTTGTTGGTTTCTCTTTTTGCTTCTTTATACCTCTCCAAGTTCGCTCCATTTTGATCCTTTTGCCAAGTTTTAAAGCACTCTCTTTTACCTCTTATCTTGTCTTGGACGGCCTCCCTCCACCATCATGCCTCTTTCTGTGCCGGAGCACCCCCTTTGGATTCTCCTAAGACTTCTTTCCTTACCCTCCTAATACACTCTACTACCTTATCCCACATAATATTTGCACTCTCATTTACCGCCCAAACGTCTTCCTCTAGTACTCTTTTCCTTAATGGTAGTTGCTTGTCACCTTTCAAGTTCCACCATTTAGTCCTTGAGCATCTATACAACTTCTTTTTTCTAGTCCACCTTTATAGCTGCACATCTATGATCAACAACCTATGTTGGGAAGTCAAGGGATATTTTAGTAAATACATAAAATATAAGGCCTTTTTAAGGCTATATCAAAATATAAGGGCCTATCTGTAAAAAGAAAATATAAAGAGCAAAAGTATGATTTTTGGTCAGAAGGCAGAATTGAACCCACGCACCCTACGTCTATCAATATAACGTCCCAACCAGGTGAACTACAAATACAGTTGTGTATTGACATGCGATACGTAATAAATGATGCCTACTTGGTGCAAGGACCCAACCCGACTCAAATGTGTCGACCCGGTGCCGACCAGTATTTTAAACCATGGTTCAAGTCCTCCATCTAGCAAGAGAGGGAGGGAGGGAGAGGAAGGGGGGTAGGTTAGGATTCACAAAAACTTTAACATATAACTATATGTGGTGGATCCTCACAATACCAGTTGAAGATCAAATATGCACATATTTCATTTTCATAGTTGTATTGGGATAACGGCAACCTTCAAGTTTGCATTATCTAACCAGCAGCTTTGAAATGTTGTCAACTTTTGAAGTGTGCAGATTAGGCCCAGACATGATGTGGATAATGTCATTTTTAATTATTTATTTCTAATAGTGAGATTTTGTAATGGTAAGGATCTGCAATGCTTGGTGCCTGAATTATAGTTATTGAAAAGAGTCCTAAATAAATAGTAATTAAAATAAAAGGCCTAACTCAAATGCCCTTGATGAGATCTGCATAATATTTACAATGTGAGAGAGAGAGAGAGAGAGAGAGAGAATTATATCAAACAAGTGCTATTTGAGGTAGCAATGCTCACAGTACAACAGTTTGGGCACGTTTGGTAATAGGTGAGAAATCCATAGAACTAAGGATTTCTCACTGCCACTGGAAAAGGAGAATCCTTACTAAGGATTTGCATAGCTGAGGATTCATCACATTCCACGTTTGATTAGCAACTGTGAAATGATTGAGAATTTCTTCAATCCACGTTTGGCTCCAAGCTAAACACGAAGATCCGTGGAAAATAGGCAGTCCACCTAATATGAGTTCTTTCACAGTTAGCCATGACCAAGATATGATATGATAACAAATGGGCCCACTTCATGATATTTTACAAACTAAGATCCCTTATTACAATCGTGTATGATTGAACTGATGGGACCCACTTCATGATGTTGAACAAACTAAAACCCTTATAACAAGTGTGCATATGATTGAACTGATGGGTCCCACTTCTTATCCACTAATCAAACTACATTCCCTGGATGAGATTCAAAATGCCACCACTAATCAAACTACATTCCTTAGTAGCAAAGATTTGCAGGGGGGGGCGGGCGCGAGACGGATTCACATGAGTTGAAGATGAGAGAGATGAGAGATGGGGATCTGCAGAGTTGGAGCAAGATGGATTTAGATGTGTAGTAGATGAGAGAAAAAGGTGTGAAAGAGCGTACCTGAAATTGAGATGGAGAGAGAGAGAGAGAGAGAGAGGCTCTGCTGAAATATGGAGATGACGAGCGACTGAGAGGCCCTGCTATACTTGTTCCAAGGGTTCGGCCATCGGATGGAAGCTGAGAGCTGTTCGAAAGAGACCCTTTCACGAGAAAGAAAATTCAAGACGGCGTTAAAGTTCGTAAATCACAGGGCTAAGATTTTGACTTGAGGATTTGGAGATCTGAAGGGGGGTGGTCGGATGCAAAAATCCTTAATAGCAAAGATTTGAAGCCGCCAAAATCATCCAAGATTTGTACTTACCAAACATGGGTTTTTATTGATATTGTGGAAAGTGGGAATCCTTTCCCTGATTATTTCAATACCAAACATGCCCTTTAAGATCAAGTAGGCAATTTGTACTGCATATTGTCATTTTCATAATTGTGTTCGAGAAAAAACAGAAGCCTCCTAGTTTGCAGTGGCTTTGAAATGTAGGTACCACTTTCATTGTAAAGGAGGCTTTGGACGAAAATCAATGTCAATAATGTCATTTATAGTTATTCAGTTTAGCATTGTTGTCCCATTTAGTTTTCCTATGGCATGACTTGGTTCTGGTGAATTTCATTTTACTTTTGTTGCATTTAGCGCTGCTGTTTCATTGACCAGTGAAGTGGGTGGTGGTGGGTGGGTGGTTTTTTTTATTTTTTTTATTTGGGTTTGTGGGTGGGTGGGTGTGGTGTGGGTGTTGGGCGGGAGGGGGGCGGCAATTACAACACTGATGTTCATGTGGGTCAATGACCCAGAGTGATGGGCCACAGCAGGTGGATAATGAACCAAAAATCAACCCAATTGGAAATTTGAAACCTTTCAATTTTATGCTGTCTCTTGAAGTCAGACACTATCTTTTTATCTTAACCAATATTTTAGGCAACTGGTTAAAAAATCTGGTATCTGTCCGCTCACATATATGTCGAAATGTTATTAGCTTCTTAAACAATAAAAGCAAGATTTATTAGTGATCATTACCTGGCTTTGTGTTGAATTCCTAGGAATTCATAGTAATATGGGCTCTAGCGAACTAGTATTAAAGAGGTGAGGTGGAGATGTAGATGGAGCGATCACCTTCATAGAAGTTGATTAGCTGGAGTGATGGGTAGGTAAGAATTTCCTACTAAAGAGGAGGTTATTTCCCAATGTTAAACTCAACCTTTATTCCTTTAATTTAGCCCCTTTGATAGGAAGGGATTGCTTAGAATTCCTTTGAATTTAGTACCAACAAAATTGGCCCTTAGAATCATTTTACCCTTCTAGAAAATAAGACGCTGTCAAGGAAAAAGCGGATATCAGTTTGATGGAAGACATCATAGACATCTAGAAGTACAAGGTGGAAAGAGTTACCTCAACATTTCCCCTTCTAATCTGCAAAAACATTAAATCAACATTAATCATCAATCATGCAATATTGATTCATATTGAAAAAATAATATTAAATGCATCTAATATATATATATATATAGTTGGAAGTTTATAAAAAACAACAAAATCATGTGATCACCATTTCCAAGTATATAATTGCAATGGGTAATATTAAAGGAGAATGCTAGTCCATTTTTTTTATCAGTGAATCCGAAGAATGCTAGTCCAATTCACTACACAGTTCCATTGTGGTACTTCCTGGAGGCATCAAAAGTTTCAGCTTTAGTGCCATTTAGACGAGGTGACCATTTGGCTTAACTTCATTGCCTGATCCACAAAATATAGAGGCTTCTTCCATGGCCAAAGAATACAGTTTCTTTTATGTCACCTTATCTTCCCTGCTCGCAGGCTTGTGGGAATTCAGGACATTTTGACAACCGCTCTCTTCAAAAATTTGCATGTTCCAAAGATCCAGGCCCAAAATACAAAGGGGGATCATCAAGGAGGCACTCTAGGAGAAATGAGAGTAAAAAACTCTTACATGGGGGCAGTCTACTGGCTCTCCATTTAGTGTTCCAGCGGAAAGGTGAGTGGGCGAAATTGTTCTCATGAAGAAGAAGAAGAATAAAGAAAGAAAGAAAGAAAGAAAGTTATTGGGGGGGAGAAGAGATTCAACCAAAAAACCTTGGGTGACTTCAGTCCTTTTATTTGATTGAGAAGTGTGTAATTACATAGAGATCCCTGCATGTAAATGTAATTATACATATGCCATTAAACTATATAAATAATGCTATTTCTCTACAGGCAACAACACCAGAGGCGGTGCCAAGGGCAGCATCCAGTAGCCAGTGTAACTTGGCAGGCGTGTCTTCTTAATAACAGTTGGCAACCTGCTTCATTTATGAAACGCCCCTAAATTCATTTCTATTGCCATTCTACCTCCCTAGACACACACCCTATAAAGAGGGATGGGGAGCACATCCAAGGCAAACAATTCATTACTAAAAGCATCCCCAAAGAATTCCAAAGCATCCAAGAAGACGACCGAGAACTTGAAGAACCTGAAGAATTGGATTTCAACTTCTAAATCTGAGACAATGTGCTATGTCATTCGATTTGAGATTGTAAAAGGGGACTAGGGATTCTTAAAATTTTGTGTTTACAGTTTACACTCACATGCAAGATTCAGGCCCTGCCAGGGGTACAGTCACCATTGGCACATGCCTGATTTTCAAACATTTAACTAATGCAATTCTATCACAAATAGATGTGTCAAAAATGCTCCCTCCCTCCCTCCCTCCCTCCCTCCCTCCCTCTCATATTCATATGAATGTGTCTTTGTATGCATGTTTTGTGTGGCAATGATGCCTTCCACAGAATTATTGTTTGAGCATATCGTGGGGCCTATGTATCCCTACCCATCTAAATTGAATGGGTAAAAACAATGCCGACAGTTGTAAAGGAGGATTAGTTGTACAGTATTGAAAGATCTGAAATGTTAGTGACTGAGTGGATGATGAGGGCAAGTGGTTATGGCATAGTAAAAACTCCACATTTTGTGCACATCGCGGGAGGGAAGATTTGCATGATGAGGATTAGTAATGAGAAAATCATTTCTAGTGAGATGGTTGATAAATTGAAAGAAATTATGAAGGAACCCAACACATTAACAACTTGATCACATCGGGTGGCTTAAGAGATGAGAAACTAGTTCTATATGCATTGCTCTATGATTGACAGTATATTTCAACAGTTGATAGTTGATACGAGTTCAATTGCTGCAACATCAAGATAAATCTTACATTTAAGCAAATCTGGGGAAGTCGTCCACCCATGTAAATGGCTGCCATTGCCCAACCCAAAAAGGTTCCCATGCCACTGCTGCCATCTGTTCCTTGTCCAAATGATGACCCGCTATCGTCCTAAACATGGCCTCATAAAACAAAATCCAATGAGTCAAAAATTAAAATATTTTAATGGAAAATCTAAAATAATGATGAAAGGATCACACCCATTCATAATCTATGCAGAATTTAATTATCCAAGATTAGTGATGATTTAGATTCACATTAACATTCTCAACCATTAATATTTCCAAAATATGGCATTAAGACTTGTCACAAGTTGCAAGCAGTTCAATATATTGTAGGCACTATACAGTTTGATGCAAAAAAGAAAGAAAGAATAAGTAGTGTTAATGTGTATACATTTAAGAGGTTAAGAAAGAATTTCATTCCACCACCATACAGTATGAGAAATATACTGTAGAGGATTTACAAGACTTGACCAAGATGAAAAGAAGAGGTGAACAAAACCATTAACCCGCTACAGCAACAAAGCTGGTTGCTCGGATATGTCTTGTTCCAATGTGATTTCCAATAGCCATACCTCACCAAACACACAACAACATAATGCTAACAATACATTTTTGCCAAAATATTCAAAATGATTGCAATTTGGAACACATCCAAACACACCTTATATCCAAAAAAAAAAAAAACATTTACTAATACAGACTGAGAAAATTTCAAGTTTCTTGCCTGTAAAAGCTTTCGAGCTACATGAATAATGACTCCTTGGCGTGGTTTCCTTAAGTCCAAATTGGACCTATCATTCATAGAAAGTTGGAGATTAAAGCCACAAAGGAAGAACGTCATAACAGATACCTGTCAACCAAATAGGAAAAAAAAATGAGGAAAAATTTGTAATTTGTTTTTGATTTTTTTAATGGTAACAAGACAACATTTAAAAAAAAAAAATCAGTATCATGCCACTTTTTACACACACATATGATCCACGTTAACATATGCATGAGATTGTATTCTTGCATGTGTGATTGGCCAACTGAAACCAGTGCCTGACCCAGTGACCCACCGGTCATCATTTTGGCATGATTGAAAGAATTATATCTTTCAAGTGATGGAGTCATTAGTATCATGATTTGACCAAGATGGCGCATAGGCCATCCTACTTTCAATCTCCCCTTGTCCTTAAAACCCCCTTCCCATTGACATGGGTGCGACCACCCACACAGTAAATTCAGTACAATTTGCTAATAACTTCTCTCTCTCTCACAGTAAATTCAGTACAATTTGCTAATAACTTCTCTCTCTCTCTCTCTCTCTCTCTGTGTGTGTGTGATTTTATTCTAGTGGGAACTATCCATCACATAGTAGAAAACGAAGACATTAATACCCTAGGAAATCTAAAACACTTAAGAAATAACAAAGACTTTCAACTATACTTGAAAATACCAAAACACATAATTCAACTTCCAATGTCTTTTAATGCTCCCACATCATTGATGTCCCTTTGGTTTCCTTCAAACTGTTTGGGTTGCCTGCGGAATCCGAGAATGCTAACTTTGAAGTATCTTTTCATTTTTTCTTGGATTGACTCTTTGATTTTCGTACATGGGATGCTTCGGTATCAGAGAGTGTGTGTGTGTGTGTGTGTGTGTGTGTGTGTGTGTGTGTGAGTGAGAGAGAGAGAGAGAGAGAGAGAGGTGTCTACTTGAAAATTTGTGAATAGATATTTACGTTCGTAATTAATGTTTTTGTCTCCAAGCTTACCATACAAAGCGTGCTTTTAATTTTTAAAGGTGGAGTAGATTGCACTGAGACACGCCCACCAAGTAAGGGCTCCCGTATGGAATTTTGATTCGTAATGGGGAGAGAGGAATTTCTACCAGCCTCATGTGAGCGCGATAGATATGACCCTGCTGTATGTGCACTACTCCTTGATAGAGATCTTGCTGACCTGTTTCAGTTCAAAATCAGTGAAAATCGAAGTAAAAGAAAGTCAAATACAAAATACGATCAATACTTAATAAAGCAAAATTAGGAGATTGTCTGAAGTTGGAGACAGACAACTTAAAACCTAGGCTACGTGGCAATCCTTGAAACTTGCTATCTGGACTTGAAAATTTTTCATTACGCCTCTTTGCAAGTTTCAGTCATTTTTTTTTTCTCTGATTCATAATCACACACCCACACAAACATGCTAACCGAGTCCATATCCAACAGACACATTGATCGAAACCTGGTTGTCTCTATGGGTAGGGAGATGCCTCACCACTTGGGCTACAAGTGGGTTGGCAGGTTTCTGTCAATTAAACCACCAGCATCCTAAAATTAAAAAATAATAATAATCAGCAAAATGAACCCAATGACCATTGGTTTCCTGAATAAAATTCAGGCCTTGTACTTTAAGTCAACCAGAGTGGCTTTCTTCAAGAATCATAGTTCAGATATGGTATTTCATATCCACCAGTGATTGCTTTAGATTGATCGGTGAGCTTTGAAGATCAATTTATTGATCTCAAAAAAATTCTTGAAAAAAACTAAAAAACTTCTTGAAAACAAAAGTTGAGTTTTTCCCCTGACCATTGTAACTATATATTTACATCTCACATATTCACAGTTTTCTCATTATCTTATGGTGCAGTTGGATGTCTCCTCAAAATAATGTCTCATTATCTTATGGTGCTGCTGTGTCTTTGAGGCAGCATGTTAAATAGGAACTGTACAATGATAACGACTGCTTTTTGACTTCAAAATAATATCCAGAACAATTCAAGTACAGCCCAAAAAAAATTTAGTTCTAGTTATAAGTTTGGAGGGAAAGCATCCTGCCAACCTGTCTTTACAGGACATCCAAATGCAGCCTTAAATACCTCAGTGATTGGATGTGGTTAAATTTCATACAGCTAAGGTTCAATAATTTCAAAACCAAGATTCCCAGTCACTCCTTGACAAACTGAGCATCTCGGCCCTTTTGGAGTTTTAGGAGTCCTATAGGAACAGGCAATTACGTGTAGTACGAATCTCTCCCACGAGAACCATAATGAGTTAGTACTGCAGAAGCAACGGGAATCGGTGAGCTTGTTGTGTGAACCCCTTCAACTGCAACACTAGACCCATTTGCCTGATTATCATGGGCTTTAAATTGCCCATCATCAATGACGCCACCTGTTTTCTTATTTCCAGTCATTATCTTTACTTGATCTTTAGAGCCCTGCAATCACAAGCAAGAACCACCAAATCACAAACTAAACTGTGCTCTTTGCAAAAAGAAAGATAAAACAAATAGCTTCAAGACAACTTTTATCTTATCATTGGATTGCAATAAATGTCAAACAGGACTTAAGATTACCAGACATTTAAGTTTGGAATAGGGGCCCCATAAGTAGTCCCAGATTGTTGATTCAATAGGCTCATCATACCCTTTGGTCGTTTACAATGATTTCAAACTGTCCCCATGCTTATTTCCTTTGCCCATTGCAAATTTCCAATCAAAGATGATGCAGGCCAGACTACTGGGCCGCGATTGAAAGTTTATTCTATAAGGCCCAAAGTCCAAGCCCATAAGTAAAGAATTAAAATGGCAGTTTCCTATTTTAATAAAATTCTAGAATTAATAGATTTCTTTAAATACTTTGATTAGAAGGTTTCTAATTTATTAGAATTAGAAGTTCTTAGTAGAGATTGATTATTAGAATTATGATTGACACTCTATTATATATAGGATGTAATCCCTTCTCTTGGGATATACAGAAATTAATTGATAATTTGAGTTCTCTCGGCGTGTTTCTCTCTCTTCTCTCTTGTCTGCGGTGTGAGACCAAGACACCTTGTTTAAGCCGTCTGCGCTGCTTCAATATCAACACATGGGAGGAGATGAAACAGAAACTTGAGGATAAATATCTACCAATTGACTATCTTGATTCGCTCTATGATCAACTAGTTGACTGTAGACAAGCGACCTCCACTGTAGATGATTTCACAGAAAGGTTTCATGATCTCATGGTGAGATGCAAATTGTCTAAAACTGATCGACAAGCTATCATCAGATACAAGAAAGGACTGCTTCAAGAGATCCAAAGGGAGTTGACTACTCATACCTTTAATAGCATTGAAGAAGTTCATCGCTTGGCACTCCGCGTTGAAAATTAGCTGCACTATCCATATTTAAGGCGTTTTGGTGAACCTCTCCAGAGGAGGAACTCCGATACGACTTATCAATGGGTTGCTCCAGCACAAAACTCAACCTGACAACTTCCTCCCCAAAATTCCAACAGGCAAGCACCTCCTCAGAATCAAGTAAGACCTACAGATTTTGCCAATAAAGGGAAGAATGTTGTCAATTCTTCACGTTCAAAGAAGGACATCGATTGCTTTCGATGCAAAGGCAAAGGAAACTATGCTTCTGAATGTCCAGGATCAAAGAATCTTCACTATGCACATAATGAAGAAGATGGTTATGATTCAGAGCCTGCTGATGAAGAAATTGAAGCCGAAACACCATATGAAAAGCAGGAACCTCCGCTAGAACAAGAAGATCATTCCTTCTATCAAGCTGAAACCGAAGGACGGACATTGTTCATTCGTCGTCTCTTCATTACCACCAAAAAAGAAGCTGAAGATTGGAGACGAGCTACCATATTTCGCTCTATGGCAAAATGTCGTGACAGATTATGCAATCTCGTCATAGATGGAGGAAGCGAGATGAATGTGATTTCCCAAGAAGTAATTGACAAGTTTAAGCTTCCAACAGAAAAACACCCGAAGCCTTACAAGGTCACTTGGGTAAATGATTCAGCAATTCCAGTAACCAAGCGGTGGCAGGTAACATTCCGAATTGGTGGTTATGTAGATTCTATTTGGTGTGATATTATTCCCATGAATGTTACTCATATTCTATTGGGAAGGCCTTGGCTTTTTGATAACAAAGTCCAAAGTGATGAAGAAAAGAACACCCATACTTTTAAGTATAAAGGTCACAAGGTTACTCTCCTTCCACTTAAGCCTCCTACTGCCCCGACAAAGCAATCACCCTCAGTTCCGGCAAAACAAACTGCTTCACAGCCAAGTTCTCGCATCCTTTCAATGCGGAAATTTGAATAAGAAAGTAAATAGCAAGGAGTTGTTTATGCCCTTATCCCACAAGAATTCAAAGGGGGAGAAGATAAACAGGCAGTTTCTACACCACCAGAAATCAAGTCATTGTCGCATGATTTTAAAGACTTGATTCCAGCAAAGCTTCCAAAAGAGCTACCGCCTATAAGAAACATCCAGCATGCAATTGATCTGGTCCCCGGGTCATCGCTTTCAAATTTACTTGCTTATCGCATGAGCCCCACTAAACACACAGAATTGAAAAGGCAAGTTGAAGAGCTACTCCAGAAAGGCTACATTCGCGAAAGCATGAGGCGTTGTGCGGTACCAGCCCTCTTGACACCCAAGAAAGATGGTTCTTGGAGAATGTGTGTCGACAGCCGCGCAATCAACAAAATTACCATTAAGTATCGATTTCCGATACCACGGGTGGATGATATGCTTGATATGATGGCTGGATCTTCCGTCTTCTCCAAAATTGATCTTAGAAGCGGATATCATCAAATTTGTGTTCGCGCAGGAGATGAATGGAAGACAGCTTTCAAAACTAAAGATGGACTATACGAATGGTTAGTCATGCCGTTCGGTTTATCCAATGCTCCCAGCACTTTCATGAGAGTTATGACACAGCTTCCACTGCCCTTCCTAGGTAAATTCGTCGTTGTGTATTTCGACGACATCTTGATCTTTAGCAAGACTAAAGATGCACATCTTGATCACCTCAGGTGTGTGATGCGTGCACTTCGCAAAGATAAGTTCTACATTAATTTGAAGAAATGTACATTCTTAAGGCCCCTCTATTCTTGGGATTTGTTGTCTCGGCCCCAGGAGTAGAAGCTGATCCAGAGAAGATCAATGCAATCGTTGATTCGCCCTTCCCAAAACTATCAATGAAGTACGGAGTTTTCATGGATTGGCTACTTTTTATAGTAGATTCATTCGCAATTTCAGCACCATTATGACTCCTATAACTGATTCCATGAATAAAGGTGACTTCACTTGGACTAGCCACTCGTGCTTTTGAACAAATCAAGCAAAAAATGACAAATGCATCTGTTTTGAAACTTCCAGATTTTGACAAGGTCTTTGAAATCAGTTGAGATGCTTCGCAAGTTGGTGTTGGCGGAGTCTTAAGTCAAGATGGTCGCCCAGTTGCTTACTTTAGCGAGAAATTGAATGACTCTCGCAAGAAATATTCGCCATATGACTTGGAATATTATGCAGTTGTCCAAGCTCTTCGTCATTGGCGTCATTATTTGATCGGGAAAGAATTTGTGTTGTACTCTGATCATGAAGCTTTACAGCATCTGAACTCACAGAAAAAGATGAGTGCTAACCGTGTCAAATGTAGCGCATATCTACAGGAATTCACATTTGTATTGCGTCATAAATCAGGAGCGGAAAATAAGGTCGTAGACGCTTTAAGCCGTCGTTCTCCCCTGCTCACGACGATTTCCGTCACAATTTCAGGCTTCGAATAAATTCGCAGAGAATATCCTGATGATCATGACTTTGGCCGCATCTATAAAGATCTTCTTAATGGTGAGTTCTCTAACCATCCCAAGTTTTCTAGCATTGATGGTTATTTGTTTCGCGGAAATCAGTTGTGTTTGCCAGCTACTTCCATCCGCGAGTTTGTCCTCCGTGAGTTGCATGGAGGTGGATGTAGTGGACATCTAGGGCGAGATAAGACTTTGGCACTTGTGGAAGACCGCTTCTTTTGGCCCCGCCTAAGGCAAATGTTGCCCGAATATGTGAACTATGCAGGGTATGCCAGCTTGCCAAAGGACAAAAGAAGAATACGGGATTATATCAACCCCTTCCTATTCCACATGAGCCTTGGCAAGATCTGAGCATGGATTTTGTCTTAGGCTTACCAAAGACTGCAAGAAGGGTAGATTCTATTTTTGTTGTGGTGGACACACGTTCTCCAAAATGGAACATTTTATTCCTTGTACGACCACGGCAAATGCAAAAAAAGTTGCCACACTTTTCTTCAAAGAGATTGTTCGCCTTCATGGCCTACCCAAGACTATAGTGTCGGACAGAGATACTAAGTTCATGAGCTTCTTCTGGAAAACTTTATGGCATATGATGAAGACAAAGCTCTAGTACTCCAGTGCCTATCATCCTCGGACTGATGGCCAGACTGAGGTCGTCAATCACAGCTTGGGTAATCTTCTTCGTTGTCTCATCGGAGAACGCATTGCCTCATGGGATCTTATTTTACCCATGGCGGAGTTTGCCTATAATAACTCCGTAAACAGATCAACTGGAAGATCACCATTTGAAGTTGTCACCGGCATTCAGCCACGTCTTCCGATTGATCTCAGTCCTTTACCAGCTGAAGCCAGGCCTAGCCAAGAAGCTGAACAATTTGCCCAACACATGAAGCACGTTCATGATGAGGTCCGTCAGCAGATTGCCAAAAGCAATGATACTTACAAACAGCACGTGGACACTCGCAGGCGCTATGTTGAATTTAATGAAGGTGACATGGTCATGGTGCGAATCACGCCTGATCGGTTTCCCATAGGCACTTACAAAAAGCTCTATCCCAGAAGTGCAGGTCCGTTCAAGATTTTGAAGAAAATCAACTCTAATGCCTATGTGCTCGATCTTCCGTCAGACATGAATAACAGTTCTACATTCAATGTAGAAGATCTCACAATTTATCATGGGCATTATCAAGATAAATTGTTTGAAGAGCAAGATATCCGGCTTCCCATAGTTCCAATTCCTCAAGAGGAAATTGAAGATGTCTATGATGACCAGCTAGTGTCAACAAAGACTGGCGGATATCACAAGTTTTTGGTCAAGTGGAAAAGAAAGCCATTTTTTGAAGCTACATGGATCACCGCCACAGATTTTCAGTGACTCAACCCGGATTTGTATGAGAGGTACCAAGCTGATAACTCGCCGGAGTCGAGTTTCTCCAAGCCGGGAAGGGCTGATGCAGGCCAGACTACTGGGCCCCGATTGAAAGTTTATTCCAGAAGGCCCAAAGTCCAAGCCCATAAGTAAAGAATTGAACTGGCAGTTTCCTATTTTAATCGAATTCTAGAATTAGAAGATTTCTTTAAATACTTCGATTAGGAAGTTTCTAATTTATTAGAATTGGAAGTTCTTAGTAGAGATTGATTACTAGAATTATGATTGACACTCTATTATATATAGGATGTAATCCCTTCTCTTGAGATTTACAAAAATTAATTGATAATTTGAGTTCTCTCAGCGTGTTTCTCTCTCTTCTCTCTTGTCTGCGGTGTGAGACCAAGACAACCTGTTTGAGCCGTTTGACTTGAGGAAAAACCTGTTGGTTTTCCTCCTTTTCCCTGCGATGTTTCAAAAGAGTTGGGATCATTCTATAGGAGATTTTCAAACCATGAAGAGTTGGAAAGAGTGTAGAGCCCATCAGATTAACATTCCAGACCATCAAGAACTGGGAACCACATTTACGACACCAATACCAGGGAAACATGCATATCATTAGGTCATGTGACATATTGATATACTTCCATTTGTGCAAACATTAAAATGAGAAGGAAAAAAAAAAACCTTCAACAAATAGAGGCACATGAAATGTTGAACTATTTTGGCTTCATATGGTGCATAATTTGTTTATGGACATGGTTTCGTAGTGTAAAATTTTAAACTAAAAAATAAGAATCTATAATATGATCAGAAAGAAAACGAATTCATGAAAAGCAAACCTTATCAAATACAGCTATTTTATTTGCTTTTAGTCGATGATAGATGTGACCATAGTATATAGTTTGTGACGCCAGTGTCACAGTCGTGAACATGTACAGCTGCAAATCAGGGAACCGTTGAAAAACATTTCAAGATTATGTCAACAACTAAAGAATAAAAACAAGAAAAAGGATAGGAAAAAAAAAGAAAAAGAAAAAGAGTTATGCCACTCTTACCATTGCCATGTAATATTGTGTTGGAAGCTGCAAAAGTCAGGATGAATCCATTTAGTTATTCTGATTTCTGAAAATAATTGTTTAGATCTATATCAAAAGTAACATTCTTCTTATAAACTACTTGATCCTTAGCCCATAGACATATAAATTATTCTTGGATTACATGTGAGGTGCATGCTCAAGTGATCTAGTAGCTGACCAATAAAAAAACAGAGATCTAGTAGATGCTCATCAAGATGGGCTCCGAGTGAATAGACCAGACCCCAAAATATTATATCAATGGAAAATTCTAAACAATTTGATATATTGCCTCCAAAAAGACGGTTTAAAAAAGAAATGAAGCAACTTTCAACAATCAACATGTAAAAGGCCTGATATTGGATGGCTAGGTTCTTCTAATTGAGCAATTTTAAGGCAGTACATGCCCACAGTGTTACATACAAGATAGATGGCCTTACAAATTGAAACCTGAGAACATTATGCATTCCATGAGGTTTACAATCAATCGATCATATAATTTCTCATGAGTAAAGACGTTAGAGAGTTATTTATTAGTAAATAATGAGAACAAAATAAAATAAAAAAAGGTATTGCTTCCATGATATTACTTTTACTCCATTAAGAATTCATGAGATTTTGAGAAAAGATGTTGACACTTCTATAGTAAAATAGAATAATCATGTTTGATCTTATACTTTAACAGAAATTATGTGCCAGTATATCATTTTACTGTATTTGAGTTCATTGCATAATTCTACATATAAACTGATTAATAAACCATATTAATTAATCTTTATCCTTTTCTTTGAAATACATCCATAGAGAATCCAGTTAAGAGCACCGTTTGGCCAAATAGACTACAATAAGACCAAAAGCTGGTTGATTTCTGGTACAAATCTTGCATGAGAATCTCCTGAGGAACTTGCCCTTGAGTTTTTGGTTTCTCTTGATCTGCTGAGTCAGATAACTACACTAGTTTGCATTTAAAGATTACAGATAAGTTTTATAACTAAAATAGGCTAAAGTTGTGCATTTTAATTATCATCATTGTGACCCTGTCCCACCCTATGACGCACGGATACTACAAAATGAGCAACGTGTCGTGTCATATCGTATCCGATACTTCACTTTTTGTATGTAAAATCCGTGTCCTTGCCGTGTCCATGCCATCTCTTTGTTGTATCCCTGTCGCCCTAGGCATATTCATAAGTCCAATCTATCTAGGTCGACAATTTCACTTTATATTTTATAATGAAGGATATTTATTTGAAATCTTTGCTAGGGAGAATGACATGTCTCCAGAATATATACCAAATATGCAGACACGTAGCCATCATTGTTAAAAATAAAGAAAAAGGCGACCCCAGTAAATGGAAACACAAGACTTCTGACCGTTCAATAGGGAACCAATCTTCAGAAGTTGCCTGGGACCCATCTTGAATATACAATGGATCCATGGCCCAAAAAAAGTAAGTTGTTAATTCATTCCGTGGACCACAATATATGTTACTAACAGTTAGTCAGTTACTAATTACAGGCTTGACTATTCAATTGAAGCACTTCTAGAATTCAGACCTGAAAAGAATGCTGGGGATCCATCTTGAATACACCATAGTTGAAACAAATTAAGATGCTTTACTCATTGCATCTACTAAAATAAACATTGAATCAAACAATTAGTGATCTGATCTTAACAGGGGTACAAGGCTTGATCCATGATTCTAACCGCGAAGTTCCTTAGATCCTCACTGCTTATCAAATTCTGATCACTAAAGTCAGCAGTTCCACATTGTTAATACCCAAAACAGCCACAAGTCATTGAAGGAAATTCCTTATGTGTTGTGGATTAGGAAATGGGACTTACTGCACCTCCAAGGAGGCTGGGGATCCTAACTGATGAGCTATACATGATATGATCTTAAACTTGTTGGTTTCCTTTGTCTGTCTTCTTCTATCTGATGAACTATACTTGACTAAATCTAAAACTTGTCGGTTTCCTTTGTCCATCTTCGTAGAGAAGCAAATGGAGAAGCAGATATGATTGTTATTGATTGCATAAGAAGCAATAGTTAAAAGGTATAAGGTGAGTTACAGAATTGTAACCCCTGGGTCTGTAGGTTGGGCCTTCAAGGTCTGCTTCTACAGTGTTGTCTCTTAACCATGGTTCTCTGCCTTTATGAAGTGTTTGTTGTATCATATTTCTTCTTCTTCTTCTTTTTGAGATAAATGTCGGTCAACTTTCAAATAAAAGAATCTACAGTTGTTCAATGAAAAAAACTAGATGAGTGAGTTTGATAATCAATTAAAATTCTAGTCATTAATCTGGACCCTCCATCTCATAGTGTTAATAACTAGAAACACCAAAAGCTCAAGTTGTTAGTGAACAACAGAACAATGTCTATCAAAAGATCCCAACAGCCCCCCTCACGTGTGGGATTCCACATGTGGACAGAAACACAACAAATGACCATACGTGGACAGAAACACATTCCCAACGATTCAAACATACGATCCCTGGCACTAATACCATGTTAGTAACTAGAAACACCAAAAGCTCGAGCTACTAGTAATGAGAAAACAATGTATATCAAAGGGTCCTAACACATAGTACCAACCTCATTTTGCCCATCATTAATAATCACTTAGATCGGATGATCTTAATCATTCAGACATTCAACTGACGACCAACAAAACAGAGTCTAAATTGAACACTTAATTGTAAAGCTCAAACAAGGAACTAGAAGTTCATATTGTTTGTCCTCCCTAAGATGTCCTCGCACCTTATCAAGAATATAATTAGGCAATGGTAAGCATTCCATAAATCATTGCCACTACAGACAGTTTACATCATTTCACAAAGGTCCAATCATTGCATGCAACCATACATTTGTCGGGTTTCTCAACTTTGATGTTTCATGTGTTGTCAAAATTTATTATCTAGCCATTTTGTGTCCACTAAATCAGGTGGTCTATAATCAATGTCAACAGTAGTAGAATAATTTTTTAGAAAAAAAAAAAAAAAAACCATAGTGGAATAAATTCTTGATAATATATTTGGACAACACATCCAAAAGGTCCCACCTTGGATTACCCAAGGCTTCCGAATTTGACGATCAGTTAGAATAACTAATCATATATATAGCATCCATGACCTATGGAGTAGAATGTAGGCCAATCAAAAGAAGCAACACATGCACAAAATGAGTGTAGTGGAGATGAGAATGTTGAGGTGGATGTGTGGTAAAACTAGGAAAGATAAAATAAAAAATGAGTGCTTTCGGAAGCATTTAGGGGTAGCATCAACATATGAAAAAATAATGAGAGAAACCCATTTGAGGTGTATTGGACATGTCTAATGTCAACCAGCAATGGCAAAGAAAAGTTTTTCTGTGCTGGTTAATGGCCTATTAAGGGGATGGAGTAGGCCAAAGAGGACGTGGATTGAAGTAAGAACGTTGGATCTTAAGAAGCATAACCTATCCAAGGATCTGGCTTAGGATAGATCAGAATGGAGAAATTATAGCCAACCCTAACATAGTTGGGACAAGGCTTTGATGGTGGTGGTGATGATATATAGAGCATCCATTATGTTGGTTCAACGGATGCCCCCATAATTAAAAAAATTGCTTTCATTAGGATTTTCCATCCAATTAATTATCTAGAAGAGTCACTCCCTCAATGTTGCAACAAAGTTGTTTCAATGCAAGTTTTTTGTTTGAGCTGGCCCTGGTTAGAGGCCCTTCTCTTTTTCCTTCTTTTTGTGGCATGCTCTTGCTAGGTTGCTCAGCCCATCTTGGGAGGCTAACCATAAAAGAGCCAAGCCTCTTTGCCTTGTTCCTTTTTCTATTCTTTTGGAAATATATGCACTTAACTTCCAAGAAATAAATATATCTACCATACATTGAAGCTCTCTCTCTCTCTCTCTCTCTCTCTCTCTCTCTCTCTCTCTCTCTCTCTCTCTCTCTCTCTCATGAAGCCTGAGTCATGAGATCTCATTTTCTTTTGTGTCCAAACATTCTAAACTCGCATGTCTGGCATTATAATTTAGATATAGAAAATAATACAATTGATTTGTAGTAGAGCAGCATAAATAATTATAATATGAGTTTACGGCTTCATATTTGGCAGTTTGGTCTCAATATATTAATAAAACTTTCAATTTGGCAATGCCATCATTAAGTTTCCATTTCAATAATGTCATATTCGTCAATCCAGCCCATCTGTGCAGGCCATTATTTGCAGGCAGTCCAACATGATAGTTGGAACTAGGCCATGAAGGAAGAATTGGATGCATTGGATCATAATCACACATGGGACATTGTGGATTGTCCTTCAACAGTTAAACCCATCAATTGCAAATGGATCTACTCAATCAAACTTAAATCTGATGGCTCCTTGGATCGACACAAAGCTAGACTTGTAGCACTCAAAAACAGGCAAGAATATGGGATTGACTACGAGGAAACATTTGCCCATGTGGCAAAAATGACTACAGTTCGGTTACTTCTCGCCATTGCTGCCTCTAAATCTTGGCCATTATACCAAATGGATGTCAAAAATGTCTTTCTCCATGGGGATATGAAAGAAGAAGTCTATATGCGGATACCGCAGGGAGTCCCCGCTCCATCTAAGAAATATGTCTGTCATCTACGAAAATCTATTTATGGTCTGAAGCAAGCTCCTCGGGCATGGTTCGAAACTTTTAGGGGTCGCCTATGCACAAAAGGCTTTACTCAAAGCCCTTACGATCCATCCCTTTTTCTGTAAAACAACATCTACTGCTGTTACCGTTCTTCTTGTGTATGTTGACGACATCATTATCACCGGCACTGACGAAGGTATGATCAAGTCTATTCAAAATTCTCTCATGGATTCATTTCATATGAAGGATTTGGGCCCCTTACATTATTTTTTGGGGCTAAAAGTGCATTAATCTCCCAAAGGCCTGTTTCTTAATCAACACAAATACACATTTGATATTATTGAGCTTACTGATCTCCATGACTCCTCGCCCGTTGATACGCATGTAGAGGTCAACCTAAAATTGAGTAAAGATGATGGTGACCTTCTTCCTAATCCACATACCTACAGGCGCTTGGTGGGTAGTCTTATCTATCTCACCATCACTCGACCGGATCTCCTATGCTGTCAATCTTATGAGCCAATTCATGACATCTCCTAGACATCTTCATCTTACTGCTATCAAGCGCATAATCTGGTATTTGTTGGTGTAATATCTTAAAGTCTCAATTGTAAGGCGAGGTGGAACCCTCATATATTGCCTATTCCCTTATCCCATGTGGGATGGTATTTTAGGAGTTCTATCTCAACTCCAATTGAGAGCCAGCGTGCCTTGCTTTTTGTAGGATTACAAGTTTAATTGTCATAGGATTCTAAGTGTAGAAGAATAAGGGCTCTAGTGTTCATAAAAGCAAACCAACGACCCCTCTTTTAGTATCACATTCAATCCTTTCCTTTGAGAGAAATTTGAGAGAGAGAGAGAGAGAGAGCTTGGTCGTTGGAATCCAAGGGAAGAAGAGGAAGAAGCCAATCAGTTCGAAGACGATCATTGGATGTCCTTCTCGCGTCCGCACATCGCAAGAGCAACGATCGCATATCAAAGGTGAGTGGATCTTCTTAATCAACTAGTTGATTAATCAAGATGATTGTTATTGAGTTTTGATTCGAATATGTTGTGTTGATAGACATACAGTGATTTTGTATGGGTATAATATAAGGAGATCTATGTTAAGGAGATCCGTTTTGGTCTAGGAATCATATATCAATGGATGTGTGATGACACAAATAGATTGGGATGTAGGTTCATGGAAAGGTTTGAGATTTTGGTTGAAACAGGGCATATCGTCGTGTGGTACTTCGACATTAGAGGGCTATGGGAACCCATGGCCCACAGGATGGCAGATCTGGTCCACAGATCCTGAAGTGGACCCATGGTCGACCAAGAAGGACCTGGACCAATGTGAGGTGGGCCCCGTTCGGGCTACCATCCATTGGATTTTATGCATACATGAATTTGATACAACAGAGCAATTTGGTCGATAAGCATACTGGGACCACTACTTGACCCGATCAGAGATCAAGACCCCACATCTGGAAGGGGACCCAGGGGCAACTTGGCTGGTGGTGGTCCCATGTGCAGTGGACCCCATCTGCCCCACCATCCAGGAATTTCAAATCTAGGGATCGTGAGGCCTATGCATGGACTTGTTTGTAATTGTCAAGGGTGTGGGACCCAATAGGGCTACCTAGTGTTGAATCAAAACCATAGAATCTCTTGTGGGCCTTGGGCAACCCTAGAGAGTAGACCTGATCATGATTTAGACCAGTGGGACCCACTGTACTTTAGGCCAAGATGACTGCAGGCGTGAACAAATTACTACACTAGTTTCTAGATGTTTAGGTCTGGATATAAGAAATCTGTAATTGGGGCTAGCCCTAGACTTGGTAGGTGGTGACCATATAAACCTTACATCCAGATGACTTAAAGTTTAGGTGATTAATTGACTGTGATTAATTGACTCTGATCAATTAACTGTGATTAACTATATGGACTGTGATTAATTAATGTTATGTTATGTTGTGTTTTATAGTGTGGGCCCACCATATACCGATCAATATCAATTATGATTGGGAGTGGGAGTGGGGCAACAATCAATGAATGGTGTAGGAGTTGGACTCACAATACTGATTGTGTAAATTATTAAAAAATACTGAATTCTGATGATTATGTGATTATGAGATATTGTGCTCCGGATCCCAGATCATGGGATGTTAAACTTGGTGTCCGAATGATTGATGGCCGTTGTATTGGCTGGTCCTTGGTGGACGTAAATGATGAGACAGAGCCATGGTGGCCGATATACATGTATACGATAAGCCTTGGTGGCGTTGTAATGTACATGGGCACGAATATGTAAATGGATGTACTTTCAACAGTAATTGATCTATTAATTCAGACTTATTCATTTATGTGATATTATGTTACATGTTATGCTAGTAGTTAGGAAAATTCATTCACCAGTAATACTGATGTTGTATTGTCCCCTTCAAGTAACCTTGTTGCGGGTGGGCCAGAGCAGAATGACATTCAGCATGTATAGTTTAGCATGCGTGGCTGAAGGGAGAGAACGAGACACATTCAAATACTTGATAGAGGGTTTAGCCCTTGTTTAGGAAATTTATTCAATGTTTTAGGACATTATTTATTTAAGTCAGGACATAGGAATTTGATTATTCAGAGATCATTGATATTGTTTGACATTTATAATTTAATTGGAATTATAGTTTGATCTAAATGCCTAACTCCTTGTGAGAATTATTTGATGAATGTATGTTAAATGTTGCCAAGTTATTATGATCTGGAAATCTGACAGAGCCCCGGAATTTGGGTCGTGACAGTTGGGCACTATCACTCGTGGCTTATATTATCCAAAGGATAATTCTCTTTAATTGACCGCTTATGCAGACGCTGATAGGGCGGGTTGTTAGGATACACGTCGGTCTACTACTGGTTGGTGCATGTATCTTGGAAATTCTCTTATTTCTTGGAAATACAAGAAACAAGAGCGTGTTTCTCGATCTTCCACGGAGGCTGAATATAGGGCAATGTCTTCCGCCTGTTTTGAAATCTTGTGGCTTGGAGGACTTCTTTCGGACCTTGACTTTGGTCAATCATCTCCTACTTCATTGCATGCAGATAATAGTGGGGCTATAAGGATCACTGAAAATCCTTTCTTCCATGAACGCACAAAACATATTGAACTAAATTGTCACTTTATTCGGGATGAATTTAAGCGTGATGTCATTTCTTTACCTCAAGTCTCTACCGAGCTTCAGTTTGCTGATATTTTCACCAAAGGACTTCCTAGGCCTCGGCATCAATTTCTGGTTACCAAATTGCTGCTATATGATTCCCCAACATCAATTTGAAGGGGGGGGTGGGGGGGGGGGGGGTGGTCAATCTAGCCCATCTTGGCCCAATACTTGTATTTCTATTTTAATTAGCTATTTTATCTTAGTTAAACTACAATTAGTCTAATCCTAACTCTTGTACAATTAGGTAGCTATAATTTAGGATTTGATTTGTAATAGGATTTTGTTAATTAGGCTTATATAATAAGAAGTGATGGAACCCTAACAGGGACACACGTTTTCAGCAAGTTCTCTCTCTCTCTCTCTCTCTCTCTCTCTCTCTCTCTCTCTCTCTCTATATATATATATATATATATAATATGCGTGTCCTATATTGTGTTTTCTCAAAGTGACAGTACTTTCGTGTTCTATATTTTGTTTTCTCAAAGTGACAGTATTTTCTTCTGTTATAAAACAAATAACATAATTTTCATTATCATATTTAACTAGAGCTAATTAAACTTTTATGCAGCTCAAAGGAGTCATTTAGCTGATTCCAAGTGAGTTTTCCTATTACTAAACTTTCTAAAAAATGGATTTCTGCAATATCATTATGCATCTGTATGGATATGTCCGCTCCAATATTTTCCATGTATGAAAGATCACATTGAATGAAAAATGCAAATACACAATAATACTTTATTTCTATATTGGAGAGAAGCTTGAGAACTAATATATGCATATATTTAAACAGGTTTATCATCAATGAAGATAATATAAAATAGCAGGTTTCCAAAAAAAATAAATTAAATGTATAAAAGGCATAAAAAATGTCACTATGGGGAAGGACGTTGTGGGGGGTGGCAGCTCCATAATCACGCATTTACACTATTAAATAAGGGTGCATAGGGCCACAGAGAATCTTTCGTAAAAACCAGTAAATGAATAAGGGGACTTACAGTTGCTGGCTCCAGTTTACAGCCAAAAAGGTTGAAAACATCACTGCATGCAAGAAGTTACCACAGTATGAGAAACCACAGCAGAGAAAAATCCTACAGCGCAAAACAAAACTTAAATTGAAAGGGGGAAAATGAGGTTTCATTGATAAGAGAATCTCACATTGACATTTTCCCTTGCACCCTTTTAAATAATGGCTTTTAAACTAATCGTGATTAAGACTAATTAAGTGAGATTAATGCTAATTAAGCATGAATAATTGGGTTAATCAAGGTTAATGACCAAAGAGAGACAAACTAGTCTCAAATGATGCATTAAGCATAATGAAATGAAATTGAATTGATTAAGATGAGTTTAGACTCAAACAAGGTAGGCTAAGGACTTTTCCGTAAATACGGGTTTTCGCGTATTTCGTCAAATATGGAAATTCTTGATACCAACGTGTATATCTCGAAGAGTACGTTAACTTTCGTAATAAGCATGATTTCATTTGACCTCAAATGGGCCAAGTGAAGCCTTATTTGACTCAAAATGTAAATAGAATAAATGAGAGGGGGCTTTAGTGTGAAGAGACCTTATATAAGAATGAAATGAATGAAATGAGCCATTCTTCACTTCATTTCAAGAGAACCCTAGGCAGCTCTCCATATTTCTCTTTCCTTCTTCCATTCCTCTTCATTGAGAGTGAGATTAGGAGTGATTGAAGTGGTTTTTGAGGAGAGCATCTTCATCTTCATCTTCTTTCTCAAGTTGTCTTCTCCATTGATAAGTGATAGAGCTTGGAAGAGAGTTCTAAATCTCTTTGCTTGGACCACAAGTGATTAAGTGTTTTCATAGGATTTCCAAGTCCTATTGATGGCTTTGTAATGATTTCTAGCACAAATGAGTCATGAGAGTTCATTTGTATGTTTTTATGGATTAGGGTTTGACATTTGGGAAGTTAGGTCTCAAGCCAAGCTAAGGCAAAGAGGGCTTTTGTCAAATAGCTTCAAGAGAGGCAAGTATAAACCTTGCTTGTGATTAGTGTTAATCATTGTAGGAGCTCATAGAGTTTCCATGCACTTTGTGCATTTTACAATGAGTTTTGAGATTTATCATGGATTTAATGATGTGGTTAATGAATGATTAGGAGTAAGTAATTGTGAATGAATGTTGTATGAGGAGGGAACAGGAGGTTCCAATGCTCATTGCAGGTTGTGAGAATGGATTAGAGAAATTAGAGTAGAAGAAGGAAGAAAGATCCGAAGTTCTGAAGCTCGAAAGATGAGTTTTAGGGTGCTGGCGGCTAGCCGCATGGCTAACCGCCAGGCTAAACCACCATAAATTCGTAAAATGGTCAACCTCTGGAAAGCTAACCGTGAGCTAACTGCCGTGTCGCTGTTAGCCGAAATTGAAATTTCGGCTAGCCGCCAGGTAATCACCAAGCTAACTGAAGTTGAGTCAGGATTTGAATAGCTTCTGGAAAGCTGACCAAACTCGGTTCGGCTGGCCGCCAACTAAATCACGGCTAGCCGCCAACTAGACTTCGGCTAACCGCCAGGATACTGTTAGGGCATTAACTGTGAGGAAAATTTGGGGTTTTTGGATTTTTACGAGAATTTGGAGTACGTCTCGTAAGTATAAATGCTTTCTCGATTGGTATTAAGACTAATCATGGATTAAATTAAGTCATTGAGAATTAATGGTGTTTTGAAAAGGGTTCCTTGAATGAACCATATTAATCGATAATTGCCTAAGCTCCATGGGTGATAATTACGGGGACTAGTAAGCACATATTAAATGTACAAATGCGATGCCCATCGTGAATAACGCGTGCATTTGGAAACCAATGGTTACACCCGAATGGTTGTTTAGGATTGAGATAAGATTGAGTAAAACCATATGTGGTTAATAATACTCTCATTGTATCATTGTGATTCAATCTAATGAGATTGATATTATTGTTATCCCCTTCCTTTGTCATAAAAAACTCATTGAATTGAATTGAATCCATAAAAGGATTTCTTACAGAAGGTTATTGATCCTTGAGTCTGGCACTACCTAGCTATTGTATTAGATCTCTAAATAAGTTCAATGAATTAATGAATGACTAATCCTGCTGCAGCAGATGGATATTGGGGTGTTCCGGAGCTCCGTGGTGATGCTAGTTGTCCCTGACCCGGACACTAGTAAGTCCCACCAAATTCCGATCATATCTTCGGATACTGATTGATGCCTTCCATTGGAAGATGAATCCTCCCTTTGAGGGAAGATGGTAAATAAATGAATCCTTCCTTTGAGGGAAGATGGTAATGAAATGAAATACAATGCAATGAATGCTATGGTAGTGGCCACTTTGTATATGTTTACTAATTGACATTGTATCTCCTATTGTCATTGTAGAGATTGTCTAGTCTTCTCTAAAACTGAAATTGTTATTAATGCAATACTAATGTGTTAATATACTGTTGCAAGAATTGTTTATACATTGTTGAACCGTCATGTTCATTAGTGTTATTGATGGCATTACAGGCCCGATTGCCCCTGCCGGTGCAGCAGCGCCCCTGGCGCCAGCGGAGGAAACCGCTCCGGTTCCTTCAGGAGAGCTGATTGAGTGGAACAGACGGGATACCATATGAGATGGGTATCCGAGTGCAAAATGGAAGTTGAAACGTTTTGGGAAATATTTTGAAGAACTGTTTATAGATTCATTTTAAAATGTAACTAATTGTCATCTGCATAACGTTTTGAATATGCAGTGTTTGATAATGTATATTGGGAATGATACATGTATAAGGACTTTATTTTATATACATGTAAATCGTAAATTGATGTTGTCAAATATATTTGTTTCCGCAAAAGTTTTGTATTTGACAGGTAATGTGATTAATGTTATCCCTTGTGGATTCCGTTTTAACTTCGGTTAATTTGGGGTTTACGGGAGTAAGTATGTGATCACAGCTCGGGGTTACCGGATCTCGGGCCCAGGTCGTGACAATGTTTAGCATAAAAAAACAAGTAAATGATAAGCTAGTTCTTTAAAGAAAGGTTTTTTGAGTAAATGGGTTGAAAATTAGCATATCAAAATAAAATATCAGTTGAACTCTCCAGCAATGATGATATATAATAGGGGCGGTCCCACAAAAAATAACTTAATAGTAGGAAACTAAAAGGCCTAATTACTCTTACTGATCAAAAGATCTTAAAAAAAAAAAAAAAAACACGAAAGAAAGCAAAAGGTGAAAGCACTTCTTTTTAAGGTAGCATTACCCCAACCATAACCTTTTGGTTGTGAAAATTAGTGACCTCTACGATGTTAATAGCTAGCAACACCAAAAGCTCGAACTGTTAGTGAACGGCACAGCAATGTATATCAACAAGAGGGACGGTATAGTAAAGCTAGATGCTAATGAAGATGCATGGGAGTAGAAAAATCATCCAATCAAATTGGAGAATCAGCCATCTGTTTGATTCCTAAAGAGAAGTGTTTATTAATACGAAATTTTCAGACTATCAGTTAGAACTTAGAAGTTCTCATGAAGTTCCAGCTAAAGCTGTTCTCGCCTTCAAGTGCACAAAGCTTTTGTTAATGGAACATAGACACTCGCCATTGTCCCAGTTGCCAATGAACCCTTGGATTCTAAGTATAAAGAGAATCCTTCAGTGTGCTTTATAAGTTGGATTTGGAGAAAGCATATGATAAAGTTGACTAGTCATTCTTACTCTGTGATGCAAAGAATGGGATTCCTAATTAAATAGTTTTCATAGATTAAGTTTTTTTTATTAAATCAACAGAATTTTCCATACTGGTCACTGAAGCCCCTAAAGAATATTGTAGTGCATCTTCTTTTAATTTGCATCAGGGAGATTCTTTGTTCCCTTCCTATTAATTATAATTGGAGAGGCTCTCTACAAAATGTTGTTCACAGCCACAGAAGCTAATCTATCTTAAGGTTTTGTCATGGGCCATGATTACCTTTAGATAGCCTCTACGCTTTGTAGATGGAACTTTGATCTTCTGTAAAGCTGATCATAATCAGTTGATGAATGTGATAATGGTAAGTAGGTTTGATGCGGCACTTTCAAAGCTTAAAATTAATCTTACAAAAGCAAGCCAATAGGAGCTAAAGCCAAATTGGAAATGATTGGAGATCTCATAAAAAACTTTTGGTTATTAGTTTGGTAGTTTCTCTCTTCTTACCTAGGGCTTTCCTTATGCACTGGAAGAGTGTCCAAAAAGCTACAGGATCCAGTAGTAGTTGAGAGGAAAGAAAAATACTATTATCATGTCCTTTTATCTACCTGTGTACTTCATTTCAATATTTAACAGTCCAATTCAGTTAGTTAGAAAAGTGAGAAGTTTCAAAGAGATTTTCCCTGGCAGGGTATGGAAATGGAGAAAAAAACCAACATTTAGTTGATAGGCAAACTGTATCTAAGGTATCATGGGGTCTTGAAGGTTGTTAATGGGCTATTCTTGGCTAAATGATATTGGCACGTGGAGATGGTTCCTAAGGGCTACCAAAGGAAGACCTCGTTGAAAAATACATAATGGATAGGAATGGTTGATGATAAAATTATGCAAATACAAGGTCTTTGGGTTTTTTTTCAGCTGTGAAGGAGTTTGTCATTTCCCTTATTTGGTTCAGGGTTGGTAATGATAAAGGGCTAAGATTGTGGTCAGACGTTTCGGTTGAAGATCATGCTCTCTTTCCTAGCCTAATTAGGTTAGCTTCTTATCAGGATGCTATGGTTAAACATTGCTATGTTCATTCTTTGGGTACTGTTGCTTCAAACCAAACATTTAGAGGAAACTTTTGAGAAGAGAACTCCTTTTCTCCTGCCACAGAAGCTTGACTAGTTCATCATCCAGAACAGAAGAACAACTAGCTGACATGAATTACTAACAATACAGTGCTGGTCCTACATGCTGAGTCACCTATTTGTTGATGCAAATTAAGGAGACTCGTGACCTCGGTACAACCTGCCTTTTGTTCATATTCATTAAGATTTGAATGGTGAGGCTGGCTGCAGTTGGCAAAAGATAATTGATCATACTTTTGTGCAATTTGATGGAAAGTTTACTGCTTTGGTATCTGTTTACTTTGAGTTGGATCCTCTCTTTGTGGATCTGCCTCCTCTATATTTGTATTGCCTTAAGTAATTCAATTAACATCATACCAAAAAAAAAAAAAAAAAAAGGATAATCCTTTTGTGTCATTTTTGGGTTTCAACCCATTCAAATTGGCCATCGTTGAAAGGGTAAGGATTGTTTGCATATAATTCAATTCCTAGGAATTCATGGTACACTAGGTTTCAATGAAGAAAAATAAAAGAGGTGCGTGGTGAAGGCCATAGGCAGGGACGTAAATGAAACCCCGACTTTCCTATTAATTGATTTGATAGGGTGATGGCCAGGTAAAGGCAGATTATTTGACAGCCATTTGTGGATCTTCCCCCTTTGTTTCTCCAATTTTTTCCACTTTTGATAAGAAAATATTTCTTAGAATTCCTATAATTCAATTTCATGCCAAAAAAGGGGCCCTAAATCTTTTCAATTTTACCAAACATGGGGGAAATAATTTCCTTTAAAATGAAATGCCAAATAACTTTGACCTTATATTGATGCCTGGAAAAACAGGACAACCACTAAAGATTAAAGTACAGAAAGAACTATTGAACATATATACTGACAAAGAAATAACGAGCTTGTAGAAAAATCACACTCCAAATCCAACTCACTGAAGCATTGAATAAAATTTTAATATAAAATGAGAAGCTATAAATTACTGAGGAAGAGGACATTTACCCAATTATCCATGTCATCAAAAAAGCAACAGAAACACCCTCTGTAGATTTTTCTTTATAGTTTGTAATGATTTGAGGCACCTCGGCAACTCCCCAACTGATGACACTCACCAATCCAAGGGTTAAAGACAGACCATCTCTAACACTACAAAAACAGTACTTCAAGTAGATTTGAGCCCATCGAGCGCAGTGCTGATTTCTTGGACAAACAGGCAAAGACCTCTCAGAAAGCCCCATCACATACAAAAACGCACTTTTGAATTTCAAAGCTTCTAGTTTAAATAAACCTTGAAGACACTCTTTATCATCAGAATTGTAACAATGTAACTATAAAATGGCCGTGATGATGGAAAGTCCCTGGAGATTCCTGACAGACATAAACAATTGCACAAACTATAAAATTGTTTAGAAGCTAATGTCATATGAAAATATAAAATGCTAATAGATAAATATGAGGTGAAAAGTGCAAAATTCAAAACAGAATTTAAATTTAAATGTACAACTAAACACAATCAGTTTAAATATGCTGACATTGGGGTGAAAAAGTAATCAGAAAAATCAATATTGGCAACCAGCACTGATAACAAATTGGGGTTGATATCACGAAATGTGTATCTTCTTTGATTTTTATATTGCCCTGCATGGAATAACTAACAATTGATTATGCAAAAAATGTTCAGATGCTTGAAATGTGGGCACCAAAGGCATGCATATAAAATTTATAGTACCATGAACACTAACCAAAATCTAAGGTTTTAAATCACAAAAATAAAAAATTTAGCATTGCAAAGAAACAAGAAAAAGAGAAATCAAGTGTCAGATAAGAGAAAGAGAAGAAAAATTCAAAACTTTTGAAAGGGAAAATTTTCATATAGACCCTAAAGTTATTGTGAGTTTTCAAAAAAGGAGGATCCTAGAAATTGCTTGCTCCAAAAAAGTTGATAAGTTTTTCAGTCATCTTTAGAGTAGATCCTTTCAGGTGGTCAACCCCCATTGGAGGTGACTTTTTCCCCAAATTTTTTATAATGACACAAATGCCCTTGTTTAAAAAATAAGGTAGGGTTTCTATTGAGAAGTTGGCTCCACACGAGGGGGAGTATTGAATAGTATATTAGTATTTATACCTCCATTGCTAATGATCAAGGTTTTGGTAGGAATGATTAGCTAACAAAATTTAATATAGAGTAAGAGCCAACATACAGCGAGTTTGAATTTAGGAGGAACAACTTTGTAATGAAAATATTGCATCTCATCAAAAGTGCGCCAACCAGGTTCCAACTGAGGAGCGTTGAGAAGTAGGCTCCACCCGAGGGAGAATATTGAAAAGTATTTATGTTGCCTCTAATAACTCTTTTGGTAAGAATGGTTAGCAAAGGAAATTTAATACTCTTTTCTCCCATTTTCCTGCTTCTTTATCCATGGAAAAAGGAAAGATGAAAGATAAAAGTGGGGAAAATTAAGGAGAAAGTAGATGAAAAAAAAAAAACTTTTAATAAGAGCATTGCGTTATTATAAAAATAATTAGGGGTTGATCATCGGAAAGTTTTTCTGAAAAGTCTCAAAACCTTTAGAATCCATTTGAGATTTCCCCTTTTATAAAAGGGTCTTTTCCTTATGAACTAAAAGTAGAGAGGGCAAAAAACACAGCATATGATGAAGACATAAACTTCAAACAGAAAACACAGTTAAAAAGAGTAGAAACAAAACCTTCTAATGTAACAAAAAATATATATACCAGAAATAAAATCTCAATCAAAGAACTAAAGCAACCATCTAAAACAAAATGTGGCCTAAGAATAAATAGAAGATTATATTCCTTACAGACTGAGCTTTTTCTACTGCAGAGCAGAACCTCATCAAAACAATCCCAACAATCCTAACATCATGCTTTTAACAGAAAAAGAACAGAACCCAATGCACCAAGATAAGAAAAGAACAGAACCCATAAACCAAACCTTAAACTAATGCCAACAAACCATCCAAAAAAACCATGCAATAGGATTTCAACAATCACAAAACAACCCATATAAGCAATGCTTCAAACAATGAATAAAAAAAAAAAACAAGCTTTCCACTTACTTTCTTGAAGAAATACGCAGAACCCAGAAACTTTCACTTCAGAATAAGCATCCAAGAACAGCTACCAGGACCTTGAATGCTCTTTAGACTTGAGAGCCACTAACAAAATCCAGTAACTTTAAATGCCATAGAATGGCATGTGCTTCAATGGCTCTCTCTTGGGCAGTTTTGTGGATGGACTGAGAAAGAATCTGAGAGTCTGATCTTCATAGGAGTGATTGATTGGCTGTGAGGTGCAGAAGGTTCTTGAAATTTAGAAGGGGAGGTTGCTTCGCTGGCATTGGGTGGGACCCACCAGCTCAAGCGGGCCACGCCGTGTGTCTGTGACGAGGAAGGGACGCAGTCCAAACGCCGACAAAGAAGGAATATATAAAGGAAGGATCCCTGGTACGTTGAACTCGAGAGTTTGCAGTTTTAGTAATTCTTTTCTTCTCTCCCCATGTAAATTGCAAGTGGGCTCCAAACCGTTCGAGTATTGTTCACTTTCTAATTTGCATGAGGAAGGTTTCGCTTCAATCGAGACTAAAAAAGCATGTCCGTGCTAATATAATTATAATATTAGAATTTATAAAAAAATTTATGATCAATTTATTTAAAATTAAATACAAAAGGTTTTAGTCTGAGAGAGAAAAAAAAAAAGTAGTCCATAAGAATTCCATATTGAATACCATATAAAAAAAAAAAAAAAAAAACACAAGCCCATGAAAATTGAAGATTAATGATTAAGAAAATTAAAAAATAAAATCAAAACAAACAAACAATATAAACTATGAATAAAATCCAATGAAATTTGAAAGATACATATAAATAAAACATAGAAATGAAAATTCATAATCAACTCAATAACATAAGTATTTTAAAAGAATCAAACACTCATGAGAAAAAAAAAATTCAAAAATGGAGCACAGAAGGGCAAAGACAAAAGAACCCACAAATTCATAAAAAACCATCATGAAAAAACCTAAAAACCCGTCACAAGTGATAAATTATAATAAAAGAAATACAAAATAAAATGAAATAAATTTTATTAAGAAGGCTATAAAAATATATATAAATAAAGAGTCATAGACAATACAATGATAAAAGAAATTTAAAAGAACCAAACCAACTTATGATAATCTAATACTAAAAATTGAAAATCTAAAGCCACAAAAGAAATAAGAAAAATCCATAAAAAGATTTCACAAAGAGAACTTAAAGAACCCAATGGAAGTAAAATAAATAATTTAACTCGTAATGATAAGCATTAAAAAATTTTAAAATATAGAATAAAAAAATGAGAATTCACAGAAAATCTCCTGATAAAAAGTGATTTAAAAAAAAAAAAAAGGAGAACCCAACACCCAAAAGTTGAAACAAAAAAGGGGAAAAAAAGAAACTCACAATCTATGAAAACCATACAAATACAAACCATAAAAATATTGCAAATCTATAGAAATTTTAAAATGATGATTCTTTTGTATAAATCATATTAAAATGACATAATTAAAATTGCTCAAGTAAAATATGAAGAACTCAAAAGTAAATGAATTAAAAAAGGTTTACCTCTCAAATTGAAATGTTCAATAATTGCACCAATTATCTCAAGATGCTCACATTTTAAAATGGGTTGAACACATTACTAAACTAAGCATACAATTGAGATATGAGACGGTACTAAAAATCGACACAAAGAAAAAAAAGTTATTGAAGTTTCTCTAAAAAATATGATGAACTTAAAAATAAATGAATGGAAAAAATGAAAGTTCTCTTGCTGACATAGAAAAATAGAATTATATTGAAAAAGGTAGAAAATGATGATAATAAGAATAAGCTTAATTCTTTATTTAGATTGACCAATATTATTGGAGATTCTTTTTACCATGAGTGCCGCATTCTTAAAAAAAGTGTACAATCAAAATCAATAGACAAAAGATAACAGACAACCCAGAACTGAGAGTGGATTAAATAAAAAAGACTAAGGATTAAATAAACCAGACAATCCAAAAATCGGCATTTCACATTCTAAACAAAAAGAAAAAAATCATATAATTAGAAGAAACAAAAATACTTAAAATTCCTTAGATTAGTGGCACTTGTAGACACTAGGACCCATTAACACTCAAATGCTATTGCCTTGATAGAAATATGATGAAATTGGGAGTTTCTTAATTGACAAAAGGCATGATGGAGAGTCCAAATAACAAAACACAAACAAACAACAAAAAAAAAAAAAAACTTTATTTGGAAAACTCTAGTATTTTGTTTATTTTTTTTTTTTTTTTTTATCAGAGAATCAATTTGACCGTGGAAATAACCCAGAATGAGATGAGAATTTAGGTATCCCATAAATAGCAAGGATGTTTGCCTTAGTGATTATGATTTTTCATAAACGGAGTCTATTGTAGTATTTCACTCTATTTACATCACGATTTATAAAAGTTAAAGCCACACACACAAAAAAGAAAAAACCCAGACTCCACCCATTCTTCTTCGGCAAGCGTGCATGGTAGCACATCAGTTACATGGAAAGTATCTCACCTCCTACTTAGCTCCACGCTATTGTTGCAAGTTTTTTTTTTTTCAATAATATTGTCATTTTCTTATTAATTATGAAAATTATTATTTTTGTTAATCGATTCCATATATTATATATTTATTTGAGTTTAGTTTTATTGTAAAATGATTGTCATAGAAAATTAATGACTATATAGGAAATCATATAAAATAGTTATTTCAAAAGTTTGATCATATATGCTTAAAGTACAATGTATAAGTATGAAAATAATAACAACAGCATTTATAGGGGTCAATATTCTAAAAATATAATTATTTTTATAAATACATCGTAGATAAATTCCAACTCACGGTCAATATTCCAAAGTGGAGCCAGGTCTCTTTCTCATTAACTAATTTTAAGTTTTTGTTGATAACTATTAATAAAAAGATGCTCTTTGGTGTAGTGGTTAGGTCGCTCCTTTGGAATCTATATTATTTGAGTTTGAGTCTTGACATAAACCAGATTAATTTTTACCATGTCATTAAAAATACACGGGTCAGGTTGGGTCCAACTAATTTATCCCGACCCGACCCGTTTGTTAGGGTCAAACTAAATTAAATTGGAGTCAAAATCAATTGAAGCGAAGTACTTGATTTATCAATTAGATTCACTTCGTTTCGTATATAATAATTTAACAGGAATTGAGGCCACATAGAAAGCACCCAAATCATGTTTTTGTGGGACTTGATTTATGTGATGGTGGGTGGGCATAACTAGATGGGGTTGAAATTTGGCCAAATATAAGATTCACACCCTCTCTATTGAATATTAAAGAAATGAAGTTTGCAGTAAGACTTAACTGTTAAAATTTGAACCATTTAAAATAAATGTCTTTTAACTTAATGGGTTCTCCTCAAAATTAACGTTGATATGAGCTTTTTCCACCATTAGATTAATTAACAAAGTCCATATAAAATTTGAAGATACCCCATATAATTAGAATGCATTTATTTTAAACGATTCGTATTTCAATAGATGAGCTCCATTGTTGAATTCCACTGCCATAACTCAGGATTACTCTAGGTTAAAGCCTTGGAGGATCTGGTTGAGTTCGTAACCTTGATTTCAATATCAATAGTGTGACCAACTGACTGATTTTAGGTCATAGGGCTGCTCTCGGAAGATGGAGGATTCATAGGCTGGATGACATGAAAAATAGCCCTCTGTTCGATGACTCCTGGTCTTGCTGGGCTTTCCAAGAAGGTGAAAAATGCTGGTAGACTTGCATGGATATGGTTTTCTAGGAAATGATGGCTCTGACTTGACTGAAATAAATGACATAGATGACCTTGCCTGCCAATGCCTAGGGTTGAAATCAGAAACCAGTCAAAAGACAGAGCCTTGGCCTTCAGTTATTATGAACTAAAACTTAGATAGGTCTAGGACTTGGTGGGGCGCAGCTACAAATGCAAGCTTCATCCAGTAGTTGTATTCGCCGTCATTAAGGCTTTAAAGCTGGACTTTAAAACACATTGCAGGTTCCAAAATGCATTTATAACCATGGTAGATTCAACTGATTTCCAATAAATAACCTTATAAATTTAGTCTTTAGCTCTTTTGTTATAAGTGATCAACATGGGCCCCACCTTTATAGAAACTGAAATATGGCCCGCATTTTATAATTGTAAAAATGAGGCCTACCCTAAGTATTATGACATGGGTCTACCTTCTTGAATTGTTGTATATAGAGCCTCGCTTTAAAAGTTACAATATAAAATGTACATATATAAAATTAGAACATGAGACCATATCTATAAGAATTACAATAAGGGACCCACCATTGGAAATGACTAGGCCCAGCTTTATAGAAATTATAATGTGGGCCCACCTTTATATGAATTAGCATATAGGCCCGTCTTTTGTGATTGTGAGCCCATCCTCCTTTTGAAATTATGTTAAGTGAGGCTCATCCTTTAAGAAATTAAAATATATAACTATATAACCCAAAATTTTTATTATTTTTATAAATTTTATGAGATCATTTTTATGAAAATTTTTTTTATATAATTCCGCTTTATTCACACCCAGCCACTTTAGCTAAAAAAAAAAAAAAACCAGGAAGCTCTCCTTTAACACATATTTTTGGAAACCAAAAGTCGAATATGTATATAACCCTTCAAAAACATAAAATACAATTAAGAGTTTTCCAAATTGTCTATTACGTAGATAAGCTCTAAATTATAAAATAATGGTTTATTTTTAGAGTTTCCAAAGAGCCCAAGTTTTTATTACAATTTAGGTGCCCAATAATATGGCTCCACTTTGTAGATTCTAGAAGAGTGAGTTCAGATTTAGAATCACAGAAGGTGGACCCAAGGTGAAGCCTATATTGTAATTTGTAAATATGTATCCCATGCACAACAATCCCTACGTGGATCCTTGTTGTAGTTCTTTTAGTGGGCCCATGTAATTTTTAAATAACTTTCGTAATTAACAGTAAAGAAATATTCTCTTTCTAAAATCTAAGTTTTTATGGCTAATACAAAATTTATCACTAAAGTAGAAAATAATCTGTAGTATTTGTAAATAAAAGCTATAGAATAATTTAATAGAACATTATATTTATTAATTAAGTAAAAAAATTATCCAAGAAAATTCAAAATAAGGCATGGCCCCTGCCAGCCCCTTCCTTGTTCCGCTCCTGGCCTCAACATGTTCTTATCAAGTTTCAAATTAATTTTTCATTTTTACTCAATTAATTTTTATTTAATAAAATTTATTATATTTTTTAGTTAAATTTGTCATAAAGCTTAAATAATTTTAGTTTCCTTCCCTAACCAATCAAATGGGATTGAAGTTTTTTTTTTCAAAAAAAAAAACCCCTATTTTTAACCATATAATTTAGAAGTGATAAATGGTGCGTGTGAAGTAGATTGAAATAAAATTTGGAACAAGGTAAGATGATTTTTTATGCCTCAAATTTTATTTTAAACTTTTATGCATATTTTCAAATTTTCTATTTTATTCTAACCAATATGATCATTGGTGGCATTGCTTAAATAATTCTATAATCCTTGTTCTTAAATTACCCCAACTTTAGACCCACATTTGGATCATGACCCAAATGACAATCTCTTATTGTGAAACTCATTTTGACCTTTCAGTTCTAATTTTGACCCTCTCAATAACATTTTTGACTTTTCATTGTTTTAAAAGTATTTTCTTACTCCGTGGGATTAGTTCTAGCTTTGTTAGTTATTTATTATTATTATTATTATTATTATTATTATTATTATTATTATTATTATTTAGGATTTATTATTTGTACTCTCTTTTCTTAATTTCACCATAAATTAATATAATGATAGAACCAACATGGAGTGAAACTAAATTTCTTCAAGATGATCTTTCATAGGCATTATCAGTCGCAGAGTCAAGATCTTTTTTCAGAGGGAGCAAGGATGATCAACCAATACAATAGTGGGGCCTGCTTATGAAAAGTCTAAATCATCCAAAAAAATGTCCATTCCCTCATAATCTTCATAAGAAATCACATTAATAATCCACAATTTAAATAATAAATTAAACACTTAGATAAAGTTTTGAAAATAGAAATCAATTTGGTAGTGGCCCTATATTGTTTTGGATTGAAACTTCTCACAAAAAGGAGGACAATTGTCTAGTGGCCTGCTAATAATTTTAAGGGCCACTGATGTTATCTACGTAGTAGAGATGGGAAAAAGTGAAGAGAAATTAAAGAATGATGGAAAAGTTCTATGATAATAGACCCACTTGTAAAACGTCTAAATCATTTAAAAATGACCTCGTTATATAGCCCTCATTAAATTCCACTCAAAAGACAGATTATTGGTAACTTTAAAATACTCAAATAAAATATTATAAGTAGTTTTAGAGTTTCATATAGATCAAGATGACGTTAGGCATGCATAGATCATATTCAGTTATATTTTTTTAGAAAACAAGGAATTTCTTTTGCGGTTAAGATTTTTTTTTCAAGTGGGCCCACTCATGAGAATTAGTACTAAAGGATCCACATTCTAACTTTATTTTCATTTTGACTAAATGGGTCCTACTTAAGAACCTAATGTAGAACTCATGTGGGAAAAAAGAAAGGGAGGAGAAAAAAGAGGAGTCTCATGAAATATACATTCTCTATTTGGAATGCTCAACAGCTCGCAGGTAAGAAAAATTTTAGGAGAAAGATAAAGGTATCAAATATGCTCTCTTGCGCGTTAGAAGAGATAAAAGATAAAAATGCTCTCACCACTTTTTAAAATCCTTTCTCACCTAAAGGAGGTAAGAACGTTGATAAGGGGCAAAAAGGGCAAAATACGAAAGTGTCCTTGCCCTCTCCCTCCGCCACTGGGCATTATAGAATTGTGCTCCTAGTCTTTAAGTTTGAGGCATACATTACAAGCATTGATTTTTACCTCTATATTTTGGGAATATCATTATTATGAGTTGCAAAATTCTTTTCTTTCTGAATTTTGGTATTTATTCTTAAATGATAGAAACATATATATTTTTTTAATTATGAAACTTCTATTTAAAATTTATATTACTTTCTTTTTTAACATGAAATATTACATTATTTTATTACTTTGAAGAACAACGCTGGTAAAGTTTTAATTACAATCAATTTCTAAAAGTATCATATTTTAAAATTTTGACCCCAAAAACATTACAATGACTCATTTTAATTTTCTCAATGGATGTATACATGCTCATGTGGGTGGTCTAGCTATTGAGTAGTTATTGTAAAATTTTGAAAATTACAAGCCAATTTGAAATTTTTTGTCTATTTGAAACAAATCTGTTTGAAATAAATATATTTTGAATACATCTTTTCAGATAAATGTTTTGCCAAATAGACTGTTTGGTAGGATGAGTTTGTTTGTTTTAATAAAAAAACAGTAGGCCACTTTTTCAAGTAAAGGTCAAATCACAATTTAGGTTCAATGATGTTAAGGAATCACTTATAAGTCTTGTGTTTAGGTCAACAAAACCATGTGTCGACTCTCATAATATATATCTCTCTTAAAATATTTAAATCCTCCATGTGTCTAGGCACCTAATGTAGTGAGAGTATTTTGTAGCTTAGGACCTATTTCTTTACTATAATTCAGGTAATTTCTGTTTGCAGAATTTAGACATGGTGGAATTCTAGACATGGTGGAATTCTTGAATGCTCTATTGTATTTGAACATCCAACAATCGTGCTAAAAAGCAAATGGGTTGGAATTTATAAATTTTCAAAGGTCATTTCGAACCTTTTAGGTGGCTAGAGTTTTGAAATGCTTCTGAATAAATATGACATTTGCAAATGTCAGTGGACAAGATGTCACATCATATTAAAAAAAAAAGCCCTAACATCCAATGTGACAAATTATTGTCAGAAATTCTAGTAAGAAACAGACCCTAATGTTTTGGTTAAAGGGGTTTCTGATTGGGAATTTCTCATATGATGTGACATCTTGTTCTCTTGCCATTCCAAATACTATCTTTGATGGAAGAATTCATAATTTTAAACCACATGAAAATGCACTTTTAGCCTAATGAATTCCCTTAATTCCAGCATTCCTAATGCTAGAAGGAGGTCAAGCATTTAAAATTCTACTTTGGTGGCAGTATTTTGAATTCTCATAATTTTCTCAGAGAAAAATCCTCACAATTCTTCAAAACAAACAAAGGCCAATCATGCTTGTGTGACATATTTGAACCCACACCAAGCATGAGGTTCGTGTCTCCATGAAGTTTGATCAAAACCCTAAACACCCAAATTGAAATGAAAAATGGTAAACCCCTAAATCAAATTGAAATGCCCAAAAACCCCAACACTCAAAGCCATAAAAGTCTGATCAAACCCTAAACCCCAATATCAAAATATAAACAAATCCATGAATTTTATTGCAAAAAAAAAAAGAAGCTAACATATGTATGTAAATATAAAGAGAATCAGAGAGGGAGACCTTACCCTTAGAATGCTCTATTGATGGAGAAATTGGGAAGGGTGAAGAGAAAAGCTGGAGACGACAAGAAGATCGATTACTTGAGCAGCATTGATGAAGCTGACAAAGCACTCTTGCGTGGGTTCTGATAGGATTCCTTTGAGAGAGTGATTTGGAGACGGCTTTGTTGAATGACCATCTCCCAAAGCCCTCCCTTTTAAATGGCCATAGTCGTCATACAAAAAAAATCTATTTATATCGGTTTTAAGTGAAACAAATATTGAAAATAGTTGTTTGGCAAGTATTATCTGCATGAATTAGATCTCTATATTGAAAATAGTTGTCTGGCAAGTCTTATCTGCATGAATAGATTTATTTCAAATAGAGCAGTTTGAAATAGACGTTTTAAGAATATATTATTTGGTAAGACAAAAAATTGTTTGAAAAGATGTTCTAAAAATCCAATGGCTCACAATTTCTCAATAATTTCTTGAGATCTATAATGAATCAGCAGTTGGTTTCTAACCCCATAGCTATCGTGAGCCTTCCAAAGATGATCAATGGTTTAGATTGTGATTATGGGGTCCACAGAATCTAGAAATTCAAATATAAAGTTCTGTATTTTTTTTTCACAAATATATAGATATCCATGAAAGATCAATGGCTTGAATTTGACCACCTCATAGTGCTTGTGGTAATGAAGTTTCCCGATGGTTTAGAACATAATTTAGTGGCACACAACTTTAAAAAAAAAAAAAAAAAAAGACAGTCAACCTAAAAATCATATGGAAGTAGTTGTATTTAACCTAGGCATATCCAAAGGTGCTTAGTTTTTCATCAATTTCTCCACATCTACAATGATTTAGAGGTAGATTTTTTTTTTTTATCTTAAAGTTGATTTTAGTCTTCCAGGGAGGATCAACACTTGGGTCGTGATTATGGGCCCACATATTCCAAAAATTTAGATATTAAGTTTTGTATTTTTCTAGCAAATATCTTCAGATTTGTAAATGATCAACGGTTAAAATTTGACGGCATGTCCTTTCTTGGGGTGGTTAAGATTCCAATGGCTTTGATCTTACTGTGGCCCAAAATAAATAAAAAAAAAAATAAAGAAAGTTAAAAGGGTTATGCAAACAATCAGGTGAAAGGGCTGCATTTAACCTGGGTATATCCAGTGGTTCTCAGTCTTTTGTCAATTTCTCAAGATATACAAGGAATCAAAGGCTGATTCTTAACCACGTAGCTGTTGTTGACCTTCTAAAGGGGTTTAACAGTTCGGATCATGATTAAGGGCCCCACAAAATTTCAGAAACTCAAATCCATGGTTCTGTTTTTTTATAAATATCTCGGGATCCATGACAGATCAACGGACGAAATTTGATCCACTAGCCGTTTTGACCTTATTAAGACTTTAGGTTGGGCATGAACCCACTTTTAGGTTGGGCATGGACCCTCTTTTAGCCCATCTCTACCATGAATTGTGCTCCACGACCATTAACTAAGGCCTAATCGCATGCAAGATAACACCGTTCACTGACAAATGTGGGGCCGATTCACTAGGTCCAGGCCCAAGTGATTTAAAACTGAAGAGTCCAAGTCTAGGTTAGGGTCTAACATGGACCATGTGCCTAGGTTTTATTCAAGTGGATAAATCCTTAAAACCAATATATATTTTTAATATGTGGATGTAATTGTCTTGGATAAGGATCCGGATTTGGATTCCTGATGTTCCAAATCCAAATCTGTATCTAAATAAATAAATCAATCAATCAGATCTAAATCCGAATTTCTGCCAAAAACTTAAAAATAAGGTTCCATATCAACTGCATTCACAATCAGAAACTTCAAATACATCAACAATCATTTACCATTTGCAACTATAATTCCTATTAACTACTGATCAAGAGAGAAGAGACCCTAGGCGATAACACGATGGGATACCCTACTGATAAAGGGCATTCTAGCTCACTTTAGCGTTAGGGCGTGTTTGACACTTAACTAGTTAAGAAATGACAATGGGTCATATTAAAAGTACACAATTTCAAAATTTACTCCGAATTTAAAAAAAAAAAGTAAAAAAAACAACATCCTTTTTCCACTAAATGACAAAAAAATTTTCAACTTTTATATATAAAAAGTCAAAAAGATTTCATACTAAATAACTAAAAATGAAACACCATCATAACACCTTATATTTTATTCTCTCTTGATTTGATGCTTCATCTCACCATACCTCCAAATAGGTCCTTAGGGATTGACCTGGGCACCAACGAAGTATGGTGGGACGTGTTTTGTAGTGGAGCTCAAACCACTTTGGTGTATCAAAGCACATTGAAGGAATCGAGCACTCTTGAGATGTTAGGCTGATAGATTAGGCTAGTTTTGTAGTGGGATTAGGCTGATAGATTAGACTATATTAGTAAAATTACCAAACAGGCCCTTAGGGCCTGTTTGGATAAATGAGGGGTGAAGTAAAATAAAATGGATTTTAAATGTAGAGTGGAGTGAAGAGAAGTGAATTGAAATTAGAGTAGAGTACTTCACTTCACTCCATTTGAATGTTTATTTTGAAGTTAAGGTTTGGAGTAGAATTCACTTTTACTCAAGGAAATAGAAGTATTTAGAAATGAAGTGAAATGGAGTACATGAGGCCCACAACATTACTAATCTATCGGGTTAGACTCATCAAGTAAAGTAGAGTTCCATTTTAGACAGTTTGAAGCAATTAACACTCAACTCTGTTTTTTTATTCCAAACACCTTTAGGGCATCTTTGGATTCATACAAAAAGTCAATGAAGTTAACTACCTGTTATCGACTAAAATACAAGATAACTTCACTTTTGCATTTGGATGCATAGAAATGTGAAAAAGATTCAATTACTCAAAGAAAAACAATTTAGAAAATAAAATACAATCATAACCTACTTCATCTATTTGGCCATATTCTTTAGAGTTGAAAATCAACTTTACTTAACTTTAACTATATTAGTAGAGTTACTTAACAGGACTAGGGATTTACCTGGGCACCAACGGAGTATGGTGGGACGTGTTGTGTAGTGGAGCTCGAACCACTTTGGTGTATCAAAGCACATTGAAGGAATCGAGCACTCTTGAGATGTTAGGCTGATAGATTAGGCTAGTTTTGGACTAGGATAGTTTACAATTCCTGCCATGTAATAGCCTAGGAGACGGACCGACCCTAGGGTGGATCCTACCCGCAAGAGTTTTGGACTCAAAACATGGATCTGAGGTTCAGCCTGTCCGACCCAAATTGAATACACAAAGATCCTTCCTAAACACTAAACAGACCTTGACCCACTCCAAAACCCGGCCTGAACCCAAATGCCAGGCTTATATCCATGATATTTGAAGTCACCGACCTCAATCCGGCCCATCCGGCCTAGGGTTTTAACATCACTCTCTCTCTGCTCTCTGCACTTTTCCCTTTTAGGGTTTAGGGTTTGAGAGATTCTGCAGAACCAAGATTAGGGTTTCCGTTTCAACCAGAGAAATGGGCGTGAATCTCTTCGAAGGATCGACTTCTTCTTCCTCTGAAGAAGAAGACGCCTCAAACATCAAGATCAACCAAGAATTCGCCCGTAGATTCGACCACAACAAGCGAAGAGAAGATCTCCAGAGATTCGAAGAGCTGAAGAAACGCGGCGTCATTGAAGATACCGATTCCATCTCTTCGGAGGAGTCCGACGATGATTTGATCGATTCAGATCGAGACGAGTTGCAGTTCTTCGATGCCCTTGTCAAGATTAAGAAGCAAGATCCAATTTTGACTGAGAAGGATACGAAATTATTTGATTCTGATGATGATGATAATGATGTCGATGACGGCGAAGAAGGAGAAGGAGAGGAGGAGAAGAAGAAGAAGAAGCAAAAGCCTCTCTATTTGAAGGACGTCATGGCGAAGCAGTTGATCGAAGAGGGACCAGAATTCGAAGAGAAGCGCGGAGGATTGCCCGTGAAGAGCTACAATTATGAACAGGAGGAGATCCGTCAGGCTTTCTTGAAAGAAGCTAAAGAAACTTTTAATGGGGAGGATGATGATGATGGGGAGTTTCTAGTGGAGAAGAAGAGGAATGTGGAAGAAGATGATGTTGATGGTGATGGTGGTGAAGAGATTCAGAAGCGCTTGGATGAATACTTTGGAGAAGATGGCAATTTGAGCGAAAACGAGATGTTTCTGAAGAGTTTCTTGAAAAACAAGATGTGGGTTGATGAGGGAAAGGATAAGAAGAAGGCTTTGGATGAAATGGAGGGTATTGATTTTTCAGAGGATGAGAATGAGCTGGAAAGGCAAGACAAGTATGAATCAGAGTTCAATTTCAGGTACCAGGAAGGTGGAGGTGATCGAATTCTAGGCCATTCGAGGTTCGTTGAGGGCTCGGTGAGGAAGACGACGAATCCTAGAAAGGAGCAGAGGAAGAGCAAGGCTGAGAGGATGAAGAAGGCGGAGTTTGAGAGGCAGGAGGAGTTGAAGCATTTGAAGAATGTGAAGAGAAAGGAGATAGTGGAGAAGCTTGAGAAGATTAAGGAGGTTGCTGGTATTGGGGAGGATGGGGCGTGCACTTTTGATGGGGATGATTTGGAGGAGGAATTCGATCCGGAGGAGTATGATCTTATGATGAAGAAGACATTCAATGATGAATACTATGATGCAGAGGATGTTGATTCAGGTTTTGGAAGCGACAGTGATGATGAAGTCGATCTAGAGAAGCCTGATTTTGAGAAAGAAGATGAATTGCTGGGGCTTCCGAAAGATTGGGATGTGCTCGAGAACGGTGGTGGGTTCAGAGAGGTGAGGAATAAAATCTTAAAGCATGGTGGTGAAGAGAAAGATGCAGAGCTCTCTAATGGTCTGGACCAAGAAGAAGAAGAAGAAATGGGTGAAGGTGGTAAGAGGAAAAGGAAACGTAAGATGTCTCTCAAGGAAAAGGTTGCTCTTGATAAGGAGTTAGAGGAGTATTATAAGCTGGATTATGAAGACACAATTGGAGACTTGAAGACAAGGTTCAAGTATGCATCAGTTCGTCCTAACAAATATGGATTAAGTGCTGCAGAGATTCTCATGACAGATGATAAGGAGTTGAATCAATATGTTTCTTTGAAAAAGCTTGCCCCATTTAGAGAGACAGAATGGAAGGTGTCCAAGCAGAAGAGATACCAACAGAAAATGAATAAGAGGTTACTTCAAGGTGTGAAATCGAATGATGCGAAGAACGGTAAGAAGCAGCACCAATCGAAGCACAATGGTGGGGCAGCATCTTTGGTTCCAGGTTCCGAAGTGAATGGTCAAACCCAATTGGAAGAATCCAATGGCCAAACAGATCCTACTTCTAAACGAAGCAGGAGAAAACGCCGGCTTGCAGAATATAAATTATCTAAGTCGAGGCTGATGGCGTATGGAAAGATCCCTTCTAAGCCTAAAAGGCAAAAGAATAACTGAAATTAGTAAGGTAATTTCAAGTTTTAACCTGATTGAAGGATGTTTGAGATTTTCCTTATCTTATTAACAATGCTTCTGCACTTGTGACCATTATAAAAAAAAAGATTTCTGCACTTATATGCTTAGGACATGTTTGGATGCATGGAATCCTACTTATTAACAGAGGTTTTTGATGAAAGGCATTTAGAAACTATGGAACACTCAAGCATAGGAATGCCTTGGAATCCTCACTTTCATGTATTCTAAGCATCCAAATGAGGCCTTAATGCTTGTTTAGCTTATTTAAGGTGTCATGATGTCTAAGGAAATGCACCTTGATATGATTGGATGATCTGATAATGAATGGAGGTGGTTCAAATATGATGTTTGAATTGTCATTCCCTGTTTATTGCTATTTTCTATAGGAAGGTTGTGGGACTCATTTCTTAAAAATAAGCTTGATTTGGTTTCCTTCCTTCTGACTGGAAATGGCTGGAGGGAAATGGAAATGGGCACATTTCTTAGAATAATTGTCCAATTCTCTATGTTCATCATCATCATCATCAACGCCCCTCTCTCTCTCTATAGATATATTTGTATATATATATATATATATCTCACACACACACACAAATACCATTAGTTTCCTTTTTAATGCAATACAATTTATAATGTCACCCTTAAATGGGATGGTCAATGTTGAAAATATACTTCTAGTGCACTTTTTTTTTTTTTTTTTGTGGGGACATTTAGACATCATATTTGGTCATCCAACCCTCCAAATGAGATATTTATGTCATTTTTTGGGGTGCTGCTTAATTTGTGTTAGAAGTCCTAGGAAAGTCTGATTAGAAGTTTGTTTATTCTTTTAAGAGTTTATAGTGGATTTTTTTTTTTTATAACAAGAGTTTTTAGTGGATTAGGAGTCTTTATTTAGAAAACTGATGTTTAAGTACTTTGACAAAACCATTAGAAATGGTTTGGGTAATTTACTTGTAGAGTGAATTCAAGTGAAGGGACACTTTAAGAGACAAGAAATCAAGAGGGGTCTTATCAAACAGTACAAAATTTCAAAATCCTTCTTCTTGACTTTTTGTCATTTTGTGGCATGTGAAGGAACTTTTTGACTTTTTTCTCTGGATAAAAGGGTCTTTTTGTGGAATGAGAGATTGACTTTTTTACTTTTTTTTTTTTAATTAAAAAAAAAGATATTTTCTTCTCTTTTGGAATAATTTCCATCGCCCTCTTGCTATGATTTTGGGCGTTATTGTTAGTATTTTAATATTTGGCCGAATTGACTCGTACTCTACCATGGGCGAGTCTGCTTCTTCTTCTTTTTCTTCTTTATGATCATCATCATATCATCCCAAGTCCCATCAAACCCCAAGTCTCTTTTGGAATAATTTCCATCACCCTCTTGCTATGATTTCGGGCGTTATTGTTAGTATTTTAATATTTGGCCGAATTGACTCTTACTCTACCATTTTTTCTCAGTTCACCTCCTCCACCCCCTTCTAGAATTAAAAAAAGATGAAGAGGATGGCTGAGAGAATGTAGATGCTGGAGACCATGTAGTACCGGACAAGGATGTGGACAGCTTTGTTCTTGCTCTTAAAGCCTGTTAGGACAAAGATGCCAACATCTGTAGAAAATCCTCCGGTAGATGAGGTTCCTCTTCATTTCAATCCCTCAATGTCGAACCAGATGTACCCCAGCTCTTGAATGACTCTCCTCTTGCAGAAAAACTGCAAGTGCACGTCATCCTCTTCACTACTTCTTTGGTCTGAGCTCCCATTCTCCGTTTTTCAATATCTTCTCCTTCTTGCTCTCTCATTCTAAGTTAGGTCAACAACCAAGACGGAAAATTTGGGAATCTGAACCCCGAGGGGTAGCTTAATTGGTCTAGGACCACGGTTTTCTCATGGAGGTTGAGGGTTCAAAACTGCAGTACCACACTAAGGCCACATAGGATTTACCCGCCTCCTCCGGGAGACACCCTCCGTTATTAAAAAAAAAAAAAAAAAAAGAAGGGAATCCGTCGGTGAGTCTTATCTGATTGGACCCCACCTGACCCCTGCCGAGTCAGGGCCACGTCTGAGTTTTAAATTACTGGTTATCACAGCAGTTTGATGACTGAATTGCAATTCTGACGAATCTGGACTACGTCACTGAGTTAAAAAAATCCCTTTTTTTTTTATTTTTTATTTTTTAAATGTTAACTTTCATTAAAGAAAGCATTATAGTAGAAGAGGAGTATATTGGCATGCTAAGCCTCAACAAGAAAATAAAAAATACAAAACAAACAATCCACAACCACCAATATAAACAGGGAGCTAAAACAACCAAGAAATAAACAAGCAAACTTCAAACCCCACCAAAGAATCAACGACTAAACAAACTGCAAAAGCCTTGACATAAAAGGCCAGCTGTCTCCAATTTTGCATCATCCAATCAATCAAAACTCCTTGAAAATGGGGAGTGATGAACACCCAAGTAGCTGTAGTGAATTTAATACTTTCTAGGAAGCCATTGACATGCCATTGACTTTGACTGTGTAAACCTGACTGCTTTATGTGTGCAAATTCGGGGGTCATAGAGGTTTGATCACTCATTGGGACAATTTTGGGTCCATTTGAGTGGCTTGGGATTTGGTGGAGGGTCAATTTCACAAATTTTGGCTCAATTTGGAGCATAGGGTGGAAAAATAGTTTGAGGCTTGAAAAGGCTTTACAGCCTTGTATATCAAAGGTCAAATCAACTCAAAAGAGGCATATGACCACTTGTTGGAAGGTTCTTAATGAGGAAGTTTTGTTGGAACAATTTATTTTGAGTTCCTCCTTGTGTGAACCCAAGTGGAAGAAAGCCCCAATTATACTGAGGTGATTCACCTTGGCTCAAATGGGTTAAACCATATAGTTCAGAATTTTTGGTGACTTCATGGAATCCCAAGTTAGACTTCATGTGTAATCAGTAGAGAAAATTGTGACATGATGGTGATTTTCTCTAAAGGTGGGCCCACATGGCTCATTAGAATTTTGAGAAGGGAAGGAGGGGAAGAAAAGAAGGATGAGGGTCGAGAAGAGGGGGGGGGGTGGGATGGTAGGTGATGGGTTGTTTCAGGGGTCAGGGCACACCCAACCCTAAATTGGTTTCCTCTTCACTTCTTTCTTTCGCTTCTTCTTGTTTTCTTGTGGCAACTCAATGAGAGAAAGGGTCTTTTCATCTTCTTCAAGATCTTGGAGTTCTTTCTTCTTCCTTCTTCAATTATGGCATCAAATATGTTTTTCAACTCCATCTTCATATAGATTAGGGCTTTTTCTTCTTCTTTTTCTTCCCTATTCCTTCCCACCTCTCTCTCTCTCTCTCTCCCGACTGGCCATGACCGGGCCATGGGCTGTGTGCCTTTTTTTTTCTGATTTTTTTTATCATCGTGCATTTTTTTTTCCTTTTATAGCTCACAATGTATGGATGTGAATGGGATTGAATGCAAAGCAATATGAATATACATTTTTTTATTTAACATAAGGAAGCGGCCAAGGTTGCATGGTCCAATAAAAAAAACTTGTATTGGACAGAAATTTTGATTGGTTTTGACCAATTTGGGTTGAAATTGCTCTCTCTCTCTCTCTCTCTCTCTCTCTCTCTCTCTCTCTCTCTCTCTCTCTCTCTCTCTCTCTAATGAAAGAATCCTAATTTCTAATGAATGAGATTTTGTATATATTTGCATGAATTTAGGATTTTTGGAGATTTTTGTTAGGAGATGAATACATAGGGAGTATAACATACCTGAGAATCAGCAACTTGAAGCTTTGTGCTTGCAGAAATGTTGAGACTGGTGTCAATTGTTGAGATTATGAGGTTTTGAGCTTGCGGCAATGTTGAGCTGCCCCTTGAATAGCTTGATCTTTTGAGGTCTTTGAGCTCTCAGCAATGTTGAGCCGAACCTGAATTCATCAATCTTATCGAGACTCCTTTTATTTGAAATTGCCTTGGGGTCATGCCGAAGTTGTCTTATTTTTTGGGCAAAATGAGTTCCAAATTCTCGAATTCCTTTAGCAAGCCATTTATGAGATTTTGCTCCCTTCTAATAGCTCCTCTCTCTCTCTCTCTCTCTCTCTCCATGTAGGCGGTTCCTTTAGAACAAGTAAAGGAAAGGTGATGCAGGCCAGACCCATGGTCTGCCAACTAATTGGACCCAGTCCACAAGCCCCCGATAGGACATCCATTTAGTTAAGAGTTTTAATTACTTAAAGAGTCTTATTTAGATAGTTGTTATTTATTTAGAAGTTATTAATGTTAGGATTTTTATTTTATTTGGATTGTTAAGAAAGTTATTTCCTTTATTGTTTAGGGCAGAGTCCTACTAGGAAAGGGGATATCCAACCCTTCTTATAAATATGTAATCCCTCCATTAGGAGAGTAGTTCATGATTATTCAATAATTTGGTTTGTTTGGTTTTATCCTTCTCTTCAATGGAAAGATTGCTATTGAGTTCCCAGGAGGAATTCGGTCAATTCCCATCTGCGGAGTTGGTCTTCACTGAATCCGTCCAGGATTTGGCAAACTCTCTCGCAGGGTTTGTCTACACCCGTTCCATTACCGCTTGAGAATCCAGGCTGAGTCAAAAGGGCATAACTGTTGATCCTCCTCATGGAAGAACTCATTCTTCAAATCTCGTTGTTCAATAGGTGAAGGAACAAGTAAAACACATGGAGTGAAAATCTTGAGGAATATGATTCCACAAATTTTCAAGAGATTTGTTGGCCATGAGAGATGAAGGCTACTATAGGATAGTTGAAAGCAATAAATAGGCCATGTGTTTTGTTGTGAATCAGGAGAAAATTTGGAAACCAAACCTTTTGTTTGGAGACTCTGTAAAGGGAAGAGTATTCGTATCAGAGAAGACACTTTCATTATATTTAATACTGTCGATGGAGGGCACCGAGTAGTCATCACTAGATCGACGTTTGACTGCACCATTTCTCTTTTAAGTTTGCACCTGACATGTGCGAAGCGAGCAGATCCTAACAAATGGGTTAGGCACGTTGACAGTGTAAAGGCGGGGAGGTTATAAGTGCTGTGCCGGGCTATCAAGATTATAAACATGCTCATATGGATATCTTGAAACCGGCGTGGACTTATCAATATTCGAACTACCCTTCCGTCAAGTTGAGACTCATTGGTCTAGGAGTCTTTAAAGATGATGACGGCAACTGGGTAAAGCCCTTCAAACTCAGAGGTCATTTTAGTGTCGCTTCTGATGGGCAAAGGTGGACAGACCACATTTTGATAGTTTGAGAAAACATATTGAAGCTGGCCGACATTTATGATGCGATCAGAGCTTTTAAAGAGAGTTGAGTTTCTCGACGAGGTTCTCATGGCCATGGGGGAGACTTTTCGTTCCCAATCCAACACCTTTGTCATTACCAATGGAGAGATTTGCTTTACTCTGAAGGAGTTGAATTTGGTAATTGGTTTGCCCGAGGAAGTAGGGGGTATGGAAATGGTGGGCCCGGTCAATGGGAAGTAGTGGCTTGCTTCTTCTTGGTGGTGACCCAATGCCATTTTCTATGATTGGCTTGGAGATTGAGCAGTGGAATAAGATTTTCTCATTGCTTGACCGATAGAGGGAGATTGTGCTGCTAAGAGGGAAAAAGGCAGAAAGTAAGGTGAGATGGGTTATTTCACAAAAAATCCTAGCCTTAGGAGGAAATGGCCAAAATATCATAACTCCCAGCTAACAAACAAAGAAAGTGGGTTTGGGGACTAGGCTGTGGTAGTCAAAATCCATATAGGAGTCTAGCCCTTTTTCTTGTTATTACTATTATTATGTTATACTATTTTTCTTACTATAAGAGAGTGAGTTTTTGAAGAGTAGAGAAGTAGAAGCATCAGAGGTGTACTCCATCTCCCTCATTACCTTGCACTTCAAGCAAATGGTCTGGCTTTTCCAAACAATATGGCCCCGTTACAATGGGCACATGATGCAAGGTTCCAAAAGGGTCTGGATATGGGTTGTCGAGTTGGAACCTGCTTGGATCCAGATCTTTTATTTTTTATTGGAACCAAAATTAGGTTCCTAACTTTTTTATACTTGGATAAGAGACACCGGATAATCATATAATTGACATCTAATATGCAACCCTACCTATGTGTCTCAGCTGTTCCAGTCTGCTTTGTAAGCGAAAACCAACTTGCTAGCATGGCATTGACAACCTTTCTTTCAGTTTAGGCTACACTGGGATGGGGAAAGTGGCAATTTTTCAAAAGACAGCTATTTGAAGATTAGCAGAAGTACAGGATGTTGTATCCTATTCACTCTGTCTATGACTGCATTGCCACACCTTCCTAGAATCTCGAATTAATGATCTGTTCCACAGATATAATCGTTCTAGAATGGAATTGCTATGCCGTTGAAATGGGCACATCATTATGCAAGGTTCCAGTGGGGATGCAAATGTGACCGGTTGTCGAGTCGGAACCTACCGGACCTAGACCCAGATCTACCCATTTTTTTTCTGAAAATAAAAATTAGGTTCCGATTCCTAACCTGTTTTGTTATTCCAGACCCAGGTCCGATAGGAACACCCGGATCCAATCATATAATCGATATCTAATTTGCAACCCTACCTATGGAACTCAGAGGTTCCAGTCTGCTTTGTAAGCGAAAACCAACTTGCTAGCATGGCATTGACAACCTTTCTTTCAGTTTAGGCTACACTGGGATGGGGGAAGTGGCAATTTTCAGACAGCTATTGGGAAAATTAGCATTGGGTACAGGATGTTGTATCTTATTCCCTCTGTCTATGACTGTATTGCTACACATTCCTAGAATCTCGAATTAATGATCTGTTCCACAGATATAATCGTTCTAGAATGGAATTGCTATGCTTTGAAATCTTACATGATTACAGTGGGTTCCAGTTGGGGATGCAAATGTTACCGGTCTGGGTCGGAACCATACCAGACCCGGACCCTGACCCATACCTGTTTCTAAATAATGGTTCCGGTTTTGATTTAAAACCTGTTTTGTTGGTTCCAGACCCAGGTCCGATAGGAAGACCCGAATCCAGTTCTGGAACCGGGTCCAACTGTCCAACTGGAGGATCGAGGTCTAGTTCCAAAACCAGTTCTGATTTTTTTCCTCTTTTTTATTTTATTTTATTGCTTAAAATAAAAATATCATTCATCTTATAACAATGCATCAAGTCTACTATATCCAAGATTAGATATATAAATGTCCAACCAAAGTTGATTTTGAGCTACAGTTTATAATATTAAACTCGTATACTAGGTCCTGGGTCTGCAAATCGGAACCTGTATGAACCCAGAATCAGACCTGTTCATGAATCAGAACCTAAAACAGGTTCCAAACTTGGTTTTTTTATGGGTTGGAACCTCTGCATATTCAGAGAATCGGATCCCCATTTGCTTCAAGTTCCAGAGTAGAATACCCATGGTTTGAAATCTTACATGATTACAGTGTGTTCCAGTTCCAGAATGAAATGCCCATGCTTTGAAATCTTAGATGGTTGCATTGTGTTCCAGATAGAAAACCTGGCTTGAGATCTCAAATGATAATATTTGGAATTAACTGTGCTAACATTAGGAGTGCTACGTTGAACTGAATCAGGACTTTTTCTTTGCTATGGCTGTAGCTTTCCTTTTCATTGTGAATCTTTTTGTTTTTTACGTTTTTTTTTTTTTTTTTTTTTGTCTGCCTTTTACCAAATGATGTCAAAATTAAGATAAATTCCATCCTAATGCTTTTTTCTGGTTTTGCAGTTTGGAGTGGTGATTTTTCTGAGAGTAATATTTGCTCATTGGGGGTGGGCCAGAAAGTGCACTTCCTGGTGTCTAGGATCCAATGATGAAAGTCCAGAGTCAGATCTATTATATATTGGAGTAATTACCAGAGATGATGATGAGCAATCTGTGCAGGAAATCTGTAGACATAGATGACTGCCAAAATATTAGAAGATTTTGCACAGTTTGATATTTTGTGTAGACCACTGGGTGGCAAACTAAGATGGTTCAATCTGGTGAAACTAGTAATATTCTTCATGTGTTTACTCATAAATGTTGTAACATTTTTGTAGTGTGACACTAGCATTTTTATTTATTGAAATGGCTCTGAAATGACAATACCTTTTGAAGTTGTTTAGATAGCTTTAGTTGAAACCTAATCTGATTAATGCCCTTTCGCAAAGAGGAATTATCACACACCCAGATGTATACATCTTTGTAAAATCTACACCATGGACTCCATGGTCTCTATCCAGTGGAGTGCAAATGCTGTTACCCAGTGGTTGGATCCTGCTGTGGGATTGCTCCTGGAGTTGTTGAGGATCAGGTTGGTGGCAATTGTGGTCAATGCTATAACCTATCATGGGGGTATTGCTTGATCCAATGGTTTGAGGTGGGCCCTTCTAAGGGGCTTACTGGAATAAATTGCAAGCTTTTGTGGCACATCTGGGTGATTTTATCTTTCTGATGGAATAGTCCTATTTGTTGCCTGATAAATTGTCTGTTATAATTTCTTTAATTGTGTGATTGATCCCTACTGTTTTCATTGAAGTTTGTTAAACCCTCATCTTCACCTGATTGTCAGCTGGTTCAAAATCTAGTCCTTCGGCATATAGTCATGCATATGGGCTAGTTTATTTTATTTTATTTTTTGGGTCTAAAACAATGTGCCTAACCTAAATTTTATATAGAACTTTATTATTGCCAATTAGGGCATCTGGGCAAGGAGCTGAACCTGCTATCTCAAACTGTAGACCAATTAACATTTGTGCACATAATCAGGGTTTATAAATAACAGTTTTGGATAGGATCCTCTGAGAAATCAGGTGACGGGCACCCATTTATATCTTAAATACTTAAATCATACGAATGCCAGATAAGACGATTCTTTCATGGATTTCTCAGATTTTTCTTTATTTTTCCTAATGAACTTAGCCTTGGTCTTAACCTTGATTGCAGGCCTTAATGTACTTCGAAAGGTTTAAATGGTGGATTTGAACTTGGGCATATTTGGATTCAAACCCAATGAAAAATAAAAGATGAGATCAAGAGTTAAGAAAAGAGGAGGCTGTGAGTTGATTGACAAAAGCTACTTGATCACCAAGATACCGCAATTAAAAGGGAGCATTGTAGTTTCAGCATCTAAACAAGGATAAAATAAAACTGTCACTAGTGACTTACTCTACTTCTAATCGTAATAGGTCAGTCGCGTTATATACCTTTTCAACCTCTGTTTGTCCAGGGTTCGAATCTTATTAGCACCATTCCTCATCCGATACTGTGATATCTCACCAGAAGTCGACTCTCCCTAAACTCGGATAAAAAAAAGATAGAAGTGGCCAATCTGGCCAGCCATGCAGTGGATTTGGGTGGACTCAGTTCTATTGTAAATCTAGCTGAGTCCAAGGCTCCGACCCAGTCTGGCTAGCCTTGTAGCAGAAGTGGCCAAGGGGCAGCGCACGTTAGTAAGTAGTCGACCCTGTCCCCATATAATTCAAGGGGTCTATACGTTGCCACGTTCTGCGAGTCTAGTTCTAGTTCCCAAACTGCAATTACAAGGGAAGAATGTTCTCCAAATTTTCTCATGCGAAATCCAAACTCTGCACGAAAATCAATATGGAAATTCAGGAGATTGTCATTTGTCGATTGATGGGTTCTTCTCTCTAACGTCCCTGCAAATAGACCCACCTCTTGTTTTCACTCATCAATCATCATACAACTTCCTTTTCAATCTCCCACTGTTCTTATTTTGAAGCCAAGAATACCATGAAAATCGAACCATTTTTGGATTTTCATTGATGGGTTTTTCTCTCTGACCTCCTCTGGAAAAAACCCATTTCTCGTTTTCATCTGCAGCAATCCGGAAACTCAAGGTTCTTCTCTGTTGATGGGGTTTTCTGAGTCATGGATCACTACAAGATCCTTGGGTTGAGCAGAAACGCGACGAAAGACGAAATTAAAGAGGCTTTTCGGAGATTGGCACTGAAATTCCACCCGGACAAGCACTTGCAGTCGTCAAAAGAGGTTCGAGATGGAGCGACCCTCAGATTCAAGCAAGTTTCCGAGGCCTATGAGGTTCTGATCGATGATCAGAAGCGTGCCTATTACAATAAGAGATGTGGGTCTTCTTATGGAGGAAGTGGATTTTCTTCAAGTGGGTATGGTTACCGTAGGAATGATTACAGACAGAGAAGTAGGCCTCGGGCTGGTTACGGAAATAGTCGATGGAATGTGTCTGATTTGGATATCGTGTTTAGGTACATCACAACTCGTGGGTTTCTTCTCAATCTTGGGTTGGCCGGGTAATTTTAATGATCTTTACTAGTTTTGTGTTTTAGTTGAGTTGCCTTTTTGTTGTTATATCCAGAGATTCAGATTGTAGTAGTTAAATTGTTGGATAAGTTGATGAATACGTTGATTCTCTGTTGTGTTTTATCTCATGTAGACTTCTGTGTTTTTAGAAATTGACATTTTGGCTTCTTTGCGACTTGTATGTTCTAATTCAGAATATTTTTGTTATAAGTGGAAACTTGTGATATGTTTTGAAGTAATGAATTGATGATCATTCTAATAAATTTTTATGTTTTTTTTTTTTTCCTTGTTACTTTGTTTTGGCATTTCAGTTCTCACCCAAGTCCCTAACCATCAGCATTATATTCCTTTGTTTCTCCTTAAGACCAAGAGAAAATGTACTTTATTTTAACTTCTCAACGTGAATTGTCCTTATCAACATATCTGCAACATTTTCCTTGGTTCCCACCTTCACTGGACTTACATCACCTTCTTCTGCAACTTACTGAATATAGGGATATAGAACCAATATTGCCGTTGCCCTTTTATGATGAACTGGATTCTTTAAAGATCCATGTTATCACAAGACAAATTCATGAATTGGACTTAATTCCCATTTTTCCCATTAGGCCTTGAAGCAAACTGCTTCCTTGCAAGCCTATGTTGCCATCTGTGCTTGCTCATAGTTGAAAGAGCAGCCGGTGGTTGAAGATTTGACATACAGCTTCCAGGACCATTGGTATATTGAGAAACATAACACATGACCATTTTCCTCTATGACAATACAATTCACAACCATAATTAGCATCTGCGAATAAATGTATAGGTTCTTTTCCCTTGTTAAAGTGATGGAGTAATCAACAGTGAATCTTAAAGAACGAAGCAAACTTTTTATTTTTTTGCCTTCCCAATGTTTTTTTTTTGGAGTTTTTTATGCACTGGTTAAATACCCTAAACAATGAATAGTTTCTTGCCTAGTGTAGTGTTCACCACTGCAAACATCATAATCCATATACAACTTGCATAAGGAACTCTTGCCATAACATTCTTTTCTCCTGTTTTTAGAAAATCTTTAGAAGACAACTTGAAATGAGGAGCTAAAGGTGAGCTAAAGTGTGTTTTTACTTGGTTGCCTTGATTATAAGGGTTTTTTTTATAATGATAGCTGATGAGAAACATGTCGAACACTCTCCCCAATGCTTCTTTGCGCAAGTGACAATTTCACTTTCTGCCTACACCTTTGAATTGTGATGTTCGGGATTTGTTGAGCTGGACCAAGATCCTTCATCTCTTATCTTTCGCTTGTGTGTATCTTTAGTTCATCTATTATCATTTATCACATCTAAGATAGAAAAGAAAAGTTTTGTTCCCAAAGATTATTTTACACAGACAATGATTGTTTTCACTTCTTTGATATCCTAAACTTGTCATGAATGAATCAACACCCATCATGTATCAATAAGTCTTCTTTTCAACCTTACTAGCTTCTTTACTAGATTTAATATAGTTCCTTTTCATCCCCTTACCATTGTCCAAAACTGAATTTAGAAACCTTTTGTTCCTTATAAAACGATGTATGTTCATGTGTCCGCTCTCCTTATAATGCCAAGAAACATAGAAAGTTGGTTACGAAACCTTTTTCTTTTAGATTTGTAATGATCTTGACAGAAGCATAAAAATTAGGTTGATAGGTAGTGGTTATGAAACCATGTAGTAGTTTCCACACGAGATAGGACCATGGGTGGCTTGACCGCAGAGCTGGCCATGGATCTCATACCATGAATTGCAACAGGGGCATATGTTTAATTCTGACCGCAGAGGAGGCGGTAAATTGTTATGATTACATATGTAAATGAGCAGTAGCGGTGGTATAAGTTGCAATAGGGGCATCATTTGGATAGGTTGCGGGTTCAAATCCCTTCAACCACATCTTGGTTGTTGCACTTTTGTGGGCCCCAAATTGGTCTCTGAGCCATTCATCTTCTTTATTGGTCTAATTAAACTCTTATGATGTTTAATTTCTTATCTTACATCTTCATAAATTTTTTTAGAAATTTGTGAGAGAATCTAAAAAAGTCTAAGCAACAAAATGATTAATTTCATGTCCTAAATCTTCATAGATTTTGAGAAATTGGTGAAAACCGTCCAAAAAACTAAACAGATCTAAAATCGTTGGATGTACTCATGTACTCATGTGAAAATGGTGATTTTGATGGACATGGTAATGTGTTTTACATATGAAACATTTTACATATGTAAACCCATTTTGCTATCCCATGTGGAAAAGGCAAATGAGCCCTACATGGAAAATGAATTGAGGCGAGATGGAATATGAAACAAGTAATATCCAATCATCACCTTAGTAAATCAATTCCTAGGAAAGTAAGGGTCGCATCTACATCTTCACCTTAGAAGCTTCTCTCCTCGCTTTTTATTTTTATTTTTATAACAAACTTCTCTCCTCTTTAATAATGCTTTATTGGAACCCCAGTTCCTATGAGTTCCTGGGAATTCAATTCCACCCAACAAAGGGCCCTATGTTTCTAGAAAACATGAATGCATATTGTGGAATTGTATTTGATTTGGCCTGGGAATATGTATGGCTTACTTGGGTTTTTAGTTTGCACGAGTGGTAGAACTGTTCCATTGAACAAACTGCTCATATCAGGGGTCTCACCGTGCATAGTGGATGGCCCATGCATACAGAATCTTCCAGATCTAAAGAACACATCTATCCAAACTATAGCAGTTTTCTCTTAAATATGAACTGTTGCCATAACTTAGTTACTGTTAGTTTATTTGCCACCAACTAAAGGGTTAAGATTTGGCCATCTGGGGATTTATGGTTCATGAAGCATTCATTATCGGCAACTTGCCAATAAGATGAAGCATGGTTCAGTAGCATGCCACATTGTGGAAAACAAAGTCTGGAACATCTTGTGCCTGTTAAGAGAACACCAATAGCTTTTCTCCTCCATTTTCTCTGAATGGACTAGACATTGTTTGTCCATAAATATATCATTGTGCGCACCTGATGCATAGTCCCATTGACAATGAATGAATAAGCATTCACAAGATATCCATACTGCCACACGAGGTTAACGGTTCTTTTGGTTTGGAAGGGCTGCTTAGAAAGGCCTATTCACAAGTAAGGTTGGAATCCTTCTTGGTGGCTTCCTTGGAGTCTGGTTGGGTTCATACAAAACCATGTGGCCTACTTTTCGTGTACAAGCTGGAAAGCTAAAACTGTAAATAATTCTCACACTGAGCATTTTAATCATCATCATTGCTGTCATCATGATTTCTATTTCTTGATGGTGCGCATAGGCCTGAGCCTCTACTGCCACACGTTATATGTGCATGTTATGAATGGATCAGATTGCACGTGGCATGTGTGCTATCAGTAGCTTCTTGAATTTATCATTTGGATCACTTTTACCATTTTCTGTCTGGTTATTAATCAATACCTCTTTATGAAATTACGATTTTAGGATCTTTGTGCTATGCCTCCATTAAGCAAGTTGGACAGTACACTGTTTAGAAGTAATTGTGCTAATGAACACCTCTTTGCAGCATCTTATTAGGTGGGGCAGTTGCTATTGAAAGAAGTGGTGATGCACTCTGGAGGATGCACAATTCTGGGGTATGGATATAATTCTTTCTTGTCTAACCTGATATTTTATTTGCCCTTTCATCTTTTCTGTTATCAGTCCTGCTTCCATGTTATGGCTGTACAACTTTGTTAAGTAAGTATTGTCCTCTCATGGCCGAGAAACCCTTATCACAGAAGTTATTGATTCTGTTCCAATCTAGTTGGAACATTTTGGCCAGAATGATATACTGGACCATATGATATCTCTATATGAGTTCTGGTCAGAGTGATCTGGATCTTGGGTTGATTCTTTTGGGATCACAATATCAGATGCTCTACGTTATTTTGGTGTTCAGGCTTCAAATCATCTATGGGTTGAAATATTCATCCACTCTAAATCTAACCTGAAAATTTGTAATTTCTGAATGTGGTGCCGTTAATCAATGGGCTTGAAATCTTAAGACCTACACATGACCCACGTGTAAATTAAAAACAATTGTCAAGTGACCCACAAATATGAACTATCTCATCCTAACCCTACCAGTGAACCAGGATCATTGACATGGTGTGAACCATGAGCCATGAACCCCAAACTACAACTTTTGATATAGTGATCCAAGTAACCTTGTCTGGGCCTATGATGCCTAGAAACGGATATGGACATGGAGACAAGGATAGAGCATGAGTGCATTTTTGGAAGTATAGGATACAGGTGTGGATACTGCTGTCCCAATTTTTTCCTTTAAAATGTTTAAGAATTAATGAAATTATTCTTTAAATTTTTTATGAATTAATGAAATTATCATTGTTTGCACTCCTTTCTAACATTTTATTTTCTTCATGATGAAAAGTAAGAAAACCAAAAAGAACTACATGAAAGGACATGCTAACTTGTACCTAGAACTAGAAGTATCAGTCCAAATAATGATACAAGTGTAATATCAGTCCAACATGGTTATGCCGAGCATGTACAAGTATCTGAGTACTTGAAGTCCCGGCCTGGCTGAACCTTTTTTTTTTTTTTTAATTTCTTTTTACCCTCCTTTTAAGGCTAAAATTAGGGACATGAGTCTTTAAGCCTCCCAATGAAATGGGAGGGATTGAAGAGGTAATTTAGCATAAAATATCTTTTATAGATCATATATTGCAGTTAACTGCTTTAAAATTTACATATTAGCAAATAGAAATAACTGATTGTAATATACATCCTGTTATGCGTTAGATGCATATTTTAATTTAATTTTTATTTTTCTCCTATCTCCCTTTTATTCTATTTTTTTTTTTTTTCGTTTATTTGTAATCCTTTTCCTGTAGTTTTTTGCAAAATGAAACACTGAAACTTAAAAACTGCTAAAATGTTCCATTCCAGGGGCAAACTGTAATTGCCACTGGAGTGGAACTGGTGACATAGTTTATAACTGGGTCTTGGTCCTTAAAAATCTACAATATTTACCCAGTAGCAGGATTCTTCTACCCAAGATCTCTTTTCCTCTCTTACTTTTGCCTCCAACTAAGAGGTTGATTGTGTTGTCCTTCTCTTGTAAAGACATGATGATGATGTCTTTACAAGGGAGACAACAAAGCCAACCCTTTCACTTCAGTTTAAGAAACGATATAGAATGAAACAACTATACAGCATTGACTGTCTTGTAAAGACAGTTAACAAGAAAGAATGTACAAACTTTACAGCATTGGCTTTCTTATAAAGACAGTTATGAGTTAACAAGGGTGGATTTGTTTGGGATGTAGTATTCACAAGGAATTTGAAAGAACAGAAAAAATTGAGTCCTTCGAAGAATGAAGAGATGGGTGAGATGTTTATGTAGTTCTTCAGAGAACCTAACAATGGGCAACTTCCTTGGAACATCTTCCTTCTCTTTCAGATTTCCTTGGAGAGAGGATGTAGACCTAGTCTCCTAGATCAAGTGATCTTTCTCCATAGTACCTTAAGCCGAATTTTTTTTTGGACTTTTCTTTTATGGGGAAGTAAATTTAGGAGTATAGTGAAATGGCATCTTAGCTTTGGTTGGAGGCTTCACATGAACACCACTGGCTAAAGTTGCCTCATATGTATGAAGGAACTATGAAGGAATTTTTTTTTTTTCCATATCTTTTCTTGTTCTTTTCTTTTCTTTTGAAACAAGTGCATGATAGACAAGATGGGGAGGATATAGGATGTCTCTCACATGTTTTTTTTTTGGATACATTGAGGACTTGAGCTCATGCACTCACTGTCACACACACAAAAACCCCAATGTCCCTAGCCACCTGAGCAACTGCTGGGGACAACATCTCTCCTCTTTTACCAAGATGGTTTTGATTGGACAAATGGGTTTAGGCTTGGTAGTAAACAGTACCTGTTAACTCAAGATTGCAGGGGTTATAAAGATCTGGTTGAGATGTGCATTAGGCTGCTGTTTTGATCCTAGTCCTTTGTGTGTTCAGATAATAGTGGGGCAGAATTAAAGTGTGCATGAAGGGATATGAGTGAGTTGTTGATTGGTCCTTCATGTGGTAGTGAGATCAGTTTTTTCTAACTACTGTCTTTTCACTACATCTGGAATGGATGGATTAGCTTTTACTCAATAGGAATTTATTTAGGTGGATTGTATTGCCCATAGTTTAAAGGTCAAATTTGTTTGGTTGTTTTCTGTGTGTGTTTTTTTTTTTTTTTTTTGAAGATTTGAAGGGTCTATTTCTTGATCTGCAGTTTGAATCTTTCAGTTCAGTGATTGGATATCTGCAATGCATGCTTTAATTTTTGTGTTTTTCAGGCATTCAGTGATTGGATGGATTTTTTTTACGTTGGGTATAGTGGATGTTAAAAATTGAGTTTCGCCTGTGATAGATGTGATTGATTGTGAATGGTGTCTGGTCTTGAGATTAGTCATGTTATGTCTGCTAGTTTTATTGTGAATTCATATCATATATTGAACATGCTTCCCATTCAAGGTCTCGTGGGAGCTTGTGGCTATATATTGATGTATCTAACACATAATGATCATCTCAGAATCTAGAATGTTCAGCCCTCTGCCCCTCTGCAAAATAGGGTGTTTACAAACAGTTACTAGTTGCTCTTATTTTCTTATTTCAACCACCCATTTGCTGTTTATTAATTGGCTAGTGATGATTATGCTGTCTGTTTGACCGAAGATGAAGGTTTCAGCCGCAATGGGGCGCACGATTTATCATTCAGGGTATATCTGAAATAATACATGTGCATGCCATGGCAATGTGATCACATTTTTGCTTTTTGGAAAATGCCCTAGGCAACCTTCTTTAAATTTGAGCAAGGTGTAATTTGAGTTGGCATTTTGTATGCAGTAGGGTCACTGTAGTTATCAGTAATGTTAAATGCTTCAAGTTACTGTTACCTTTCAGGAAAAAAAAAAAAAGTATGCACATTCAGAAATTGTTGCTTACAGTTGCTTATTGTGGTGATATCCAGAAATCATTTGAAGAGGCAATGGAGTCCCTTGAAAAGAACAAAACACCGAAAAAGAACTGAAAAGAGCCCATCCGAGGGGTTGATTCTTTCTTTCATTTCTGTATATCCATCCTGGTGAATATATTTTACACAAAAGTTTGTTCTCTTAATATCGAAAGAAATAAGGATATGAATATTCATGAAATGTAGATGTAACTTACAATATATTTTTGACGAAATAAAATTTTCACAGGGCCCAATTGCCTTCTCTGTATTGAATCCCCGGGAATTCATAGTAAAGTAGATTCTAACAAGGAAGCATTAAAGAAGTGAGAAGTGAAGGATGTATGGTTGGAGATGTAGATGGGACCCTTAGGATTTGATTTACTATGGTGATGACTATTTGATGGTCATTTATGAATCTGTGTTTTGTTCTTCATTTTGATTGACTGGGCATTGCTTAGAAACTCTCCCTCTCTAGAGCTGAGGGAACATACTTCTGTTGTGAGTTCACCATATTAGATGTTATCCAGAATTATCTGGCCTAATCTCTAGATTAGCACTGTACTTTCCTAGGTGGGATTGGTTACTACCCTTTTTGAGGATTCAGATAGCAAAATTTCCAATTTTAAGTTTCCATTTCTGTGGTCCCTAAACCATATGATAAAGACATGATTGGTTGCAATAGCTGACCTTTCAATCAAAGTTTTTCAAGAATTCTCTCCAAAGTTTCATGTATCAGAGTCCCAGTCTCTGGTCCTTCATTAATGCTCAAGAAGAATCAGGATATCAGGGTGGGTTCCGCCCTTTCTGTTTGTTTGCTGCTACATGTGTGATGTCTGATGGGGGCCCACATTGGAGCATAACCCAGTCACTTCCATCCCTTCTCCATCTGGTTTTCCTTTTTAAATGCTCCTGATTAGTTAGAGTAGTAATTGGGCAGGGTCTGAAAATTTTCTGCTTTCCACAGAGTTGCAGAAATCTCACATTTGGCAATTGTAAATCCCCAAGGATTTGGGCCATCTAAGATCCCCAGTTTTGAGGATTCTCAGGTCAGACCACCCTTCACCCTAGGATGTGGGCATCCCCAACCGTAGGGAGAGGGTTAACAATCTTCAAATCTGCTGATTCGTCAATTGCTACCAAACGTGATGTGAGGAATTCTTAGCTATCCAAAATCAGGAAAGTCTATTCCAAGGGAGTCCAAAATCTGCGGATTCCTTACAGTACTTAAAGGGTGCGTTTGTGTAACACCACGAAGAGAACTTCTGCGCACCTGTTTTGGTCGGGAGCCTTTTGCATCCTGCGCCGCACAAATGTTGTGAGGAATGACACTGGAAATTTCTGCGTCTTATTAAAGACTTCTAGAAAAAAAAATCTAGAAAAATCAATGCATTGCATGAAATTCACCTTTAAACATGAAGAGAGGAAATCTCTCAATTTATACTTGGGAATAACAAGATTATTCAAATTCAAACTCAATCATAAAATCTCTAATAAATCTCTCTTTTTTATCTCTAATAATCGAAACCAACTCAATCCTTCCTATCTTATGTTCTAAGATAATAATCTCTAACACCTATCCCCCACCCCTTTCTGTGCATCCGGCGTGCACAAATGCCCCCAAGGCCCAACAAAAGGTAAAAGACAGAAGAGGGTGCTCAGCCACAGTTAGCATACTTAAAAAAAGAGTCATTAGTGTGAACTATTCTGGAAGCTGTTCTACTTTTTTTCCTTTTTTTTGTATGATTGTCTGTTTGATGGAATGTCTTTATGTGCCTTGTCGCCGTCAGACGTCCAGACAGCTTGGATTGGAGGAGCACTCTGGGACAACTTCAAAATAAAAAAAAATAAAAAAAAAAATAAATAAAGAGTCTTATCTCATTAATCTAAGGTTCAATAAATAAGCCATACCGACAAAATCTACCAAAATACTGCAATCTAGAGTTCCCTTTTAATTTTTTCTTTTTTTTTTTTTGGTAAAATTGGGAGGTATTAAGAAAAAGAAGGAAACTACAAGTCTAGAGGTCTTAGAATAAACAATATTTACATAATTTCTCTGATTCATATATAATAAAGGCAGTGTAACAAATATCGCGGATATTTTGAATTGTGATAATATTGTGATATAATCTCCAAAAATCTTATTGTGATAAAATCAAATATCACAAGAAATAAATTTAGAAATGATATGAAATATGGCTGTAAAAAAATCGATATTTATTTTCAAAATTGTTGCTCACTTAGAATTCCTGTTTTTTGCTGAAGTTTAGGACACAATGGGGGCTCTTAACTAGATCTTACATGTTAACTTTTACTATAGTACAAAAAAGGAGGCGATCATTACCATGAACTCCCATAAAACTTGAATGAAAAGTAATTATATGCATCAATGCTGTTAATGCAGTGTCTTCTATTGTTTGTTCATAATCCATAATTCTAAAAAAAAAAAGGATTTAAAAAATTCTAAAAAAAAAAAAAAAAAAAATTTACTTGAACATTCTATATTATGTAACGTAACAAGTTAACAAAGTAAATCTAGATACTGTTTGATAGATTTGGGTACATAAAGGAGTCCATACAAACACTAGTTTTTTAGATTAGATTAATACATGTATTGATTGATAAAAATAAGGGGTAGTTGAGCAGACAGTCATATCAGATGGATGGATGGATGGATAATAGCTGCGAAATGGTTGCCTCAACAAACAAACAGTCTCACAGGAAGTAGATGCCTGCCTTTCTGACATTCATATTTTTCCCACTTCTGCTTCGTCGATTTTTCCTAAGTCTTTACTGATATTTTCTGTTTCTTTCTTGGATTCCTCGATCCCTTCAATTTTCTCACCATTTTCATGGATAATGCTTGAATCAGTGATGATGTTTTCTGTTTCTTTGCTGGGTTCCTCACCATTTTCATGGATAATGCCTGAATCAGTGATGATGTTTTCTGTCTCTTTGCTGGGTTCCTCAATGCCTCTGGTCTTCTCACTATTTACTGTATCTTCACTACTTGTTTTTTCCTTGACAATCTGACCAACCTTGACATACTTCTCCATAAACTTTAATTCCCAGTCTCGCAAGGTCTCAAGCTCATAGGGACTAAGACCTTCAATGTTTCCTGTAAGGTCTTTGCGCTCAAATGACATTAGAGCCAGGGCTCGGCTTGCATCCTTCCCGGCAAACAAGGCGTAAGGCCCACCAGGACCATAAAACATCCTGCATAAAAACAAAGATAGCAATGAATTGCTTAATTTGATTCTATAAGAATAGTTAAGTGTACATAGATAGAAACAAGGAAGCAGAACAGTAAATGCTTCTGTATTATAGAAGAAGGTGCCTATTACCATTCAAAAAAAAAAAAAAAAAAAAAAAAAAAAAAAAAAGGGAAAAAGAAAAAAATGACAGGAAAAGGCTACCATGGTAAGGAAAGAAAGGATTCCAAAAAGATAGGGTCTGGGTTTTGTTCCATCGGTTTACATCCACAACCAAATCTCCACTCCCATTCATTAGCATGCATACAATTCCAAAAGGATAAAAAAAAACACCATCTACCTCTTAAGATGTCTGTCCATTTTCAGGATAGCTGTCATTTCAACAAATTTTGCAGAAGGCCCAATAAGATTATTTGCATTTTTTCTTTGAAACTAGGGGGGTCTTCAATGGATGCTCTATAATCTTCTCCAGACCCTAGAGAGCCTCAACCCCCAACTCATTAGCGGGCGATAGAGGATTTTCGTCCAAATTTCTTGTCGTCCAACACATCTAATGGGAAGGTCCCATTAGCAGATTAAAATAAAGATTATAGAAACTTAATTTTGAAGATCTCCCATATAAACAAGTTGAGCCTATCATAAAGTATTTCATCCAAAGCACAACCTATATTCATATTTTGACAAGAGACCATAATACAATGGAAGGTGAAAAAAGCTGATAAAGGGGGAAGGGTGTCGAAATAGGTGGGGGAACGATGACTTTATACATAGAGCAACACAAGGGATTTACAAAGAATACATTTTTTTATGGAAAATTTAGCTGATAATTCATTATTATGATCAAGGGACAAAATCTTGTTGTCCAACATGTTAGAGAGGAAGGCCATGATAATAAGAAACTGAAATAAATATTCCAGGCATCGTTCCAAACTTTCAACCCAATGGGTTGACTACTAATCACTGGGTCAAGTCAACCAGGAATCTTTGTGGATCAACTAAGCAGGTCAATAACTTATTTTAAATATTCTTAATCCAAATATATACATTTATAATCACTAAAAATACAAAAAAAAATGCAGAAATCCAAGAAATACGTATCCTTTCTCAAAATATATGTGATTTCAAACTATAGTTTTAATTTAAGTATATTTTAACTTGTGCCATTCTATTAATGTAAGGTTCATATACACTTTTCATTTGTTTTTCTTACTATGGCAAAATGGCTAAGCTACGATGAGCAAAGTCAGTCATGAGTTGACCAATTGGATCAACCGGATTTCTACCAAAACTTGTCCAAACTGAGTTTGAGGTGGTTGCCCAGTATATGACCTGGTTGAGTTAACCAGCCAGGTACCTAGCTGATCCACAGGGTCAGAAAACTCTGATTCTAGGGCCTTGACTAGCTCCCGTAAAAGATAATTTGATCTTGTCCAAAACAGTGTATTGTTGTTGACCTATTGAGGATCAACAGGAGCTCCATAGAGGGCTTTGTTCACATGTTTTGATCATAAATTTCATAAAAAAAAAAAAAAAAAAATCCTTTTTTATGGCAACATAACACAAGCTCACCACCTCAAGGTTACGCCAGTGAAAATTGTTGAGTATCGATGGTCTTGAATTAAGAAGTTCTTCCAAGGGATTTATTGTGGCTTATTAAATTTTTACATGTATGTTCATAGCCCACGAGGTTCAAGAGGCTTACAAGGTGACATGTTAAATTGCAGTGTGGCAAGAGATATAGTCCCAAACAGATATGAGTGGAAAAGTAGAACTCAAAAAGTAGGAATGGCAATGGGTTGAGTTAAATGGGCGAACCTGCCCCTAATTTGTTAGTGGTTTTGTGGGGTTTGAGTCAGGTGCGGGTTTGTACAAAGATTTTAAACTAAATCATGTTTGGTAATCATGTTTGGTGTGGGTTTAGGTTCTTGACTACCTGACCTGCTCTGCCCTGTTTATGACCATTTATTTATTAGCTGAAAAACATATGATACACAAAGTCTACTTAGCCTAGTTTGGGAAGTTGGAGTTGCAAGTTTGTAGGTTTAAATCTGACCCATATGACATTAGAAAAAATAATAAACCCATCACAGGTCAGCTGTGGTACAAGGCAGGGCAAGTGTGAGCTCGGCTCGTTCTAGGTTCACCCTGACCCATACTAAACCAGCCTCATCAACATTCCTGTTAAAAAGCCAACCATGAATAAATGGGAAAATTGTTTGATGATGTGATGAGGACAGAAGGGGCTTGTTTCATTTAATATATTACTAAAGCTCCAAATATGCCTAAATCAATCAGTAAAGAGGTGATGCAGCTAGGGGGGGAGGAAGATTGAGCAAGACTTGAACAAGATAGATTATGACATATTTGAGTTTCATCACCTAAGACTTTCACATTATCACCACAGAAGAGGATAAACTCAGTATTGCTCAATCAATTGTACTGTAGAAATTTACAGAAGTCACATGCTTTCCTCTACAAGCTCAACACAAGTTGATCAACTCTATGATTGATTCTGATTTAAGTTTGTGATCAAGTAACAACTGGTTTATAAACGGGTCAGAACTTCTCCAATTCATCACAATTGCACAATCTTGAGTGCACTGGATAGATAATTGAAGAACCCATCTAACAAACTAATTTCATGTTAATCTGACCTCTTCATTTGACCTGGTTTCAAAACATCAACATAGGAATTTCACATCCAGGGTTGGCAACTAAACTAATTTAAGAAACCAACTATTAAGAAACACTATCAAATTCATAAACTAACAATCTATAAATCCAATAATATATATAATAGAACTCAAATTCATGAAAAGAAAACAAGACCTTGGGAACAATGCTAGACTAGTACTAGAGGACCAACTCTTGAATGACCCACATGGAAACTGACAGTTTACAACATTCCCATCATTGACCCATTTTTTTAAATGATGAAGAGGTGTTCATAGCAGAATTTCAAGAGGACATCCACCACTCAAGTGTTCAAAAACACCCAATTCCCATTCCTTGCACCACTGGCCCACAAATTGGAAGGTCCAGATTATTTACAAAATCCCAATTTCATGATCTTAGAGTTCACCCTTCCCAGTCCATACCAATTCACAACCCACAGAATCATCAAAATAAACCCCAAACCTCCAAAATCTCTAAAACAATGACGGAGGAGAAATACCAAACACCCAACAATAAAAACATCGAAACTAGGAAAATCTCACGGGAACCAAACAACCCCAAATCCCAAAATCCCAAAAACAATGAAGAAAAGCAGAAATACCGAACACCCAACAACAAAAACATCGAAAACACGATAATTCCACTAAAATCAAAACAACCCCAAATCCCAAAATCCTTAAAACAGTTGAGAAAAAGAAAAAAAAAAAATACCAATCACCCAAGAACACAAACATCAAAAGAGACCCAATTCACCTGGACATGGATACGTCATAGATTTGGCCCTTGATCGCCATGAGGAGAGGCTTCTTGGGATCGGAGCCGTCGTAAGCACTCAGCTCCTCCTCCGTGACGTCGCCCATCTGAACGGGCTCGGGAGGAACGTACGGCTGCATTTCCGCGGCCGTCTGCTTCCGGTGATCATCTGGCCCAACAAACATGCCGCTGACCAGATGATAGACGGCTATCATGAGTCCTAGGATTGTGAAGAAGGCCGCTGGAGAAAGGCCTGTGTAGTCAGGAATCGCTTGCAAAAGTTCAGTGTAGAAAGCCATTTCCAAGGAAAGTGGAAGGGAGAGAGAGAGAGAGAGAGAGAGAAAAAGAGAAGGAGAAAGCTTGGAAGGAAAAGTGTGGAAAACGGGGATTTTAAGGAGGATGAAAGGGAATATGATGGTGCTCGGGCGAGACTGATTGTGTGATTTGCTCGAGTTGGTAGGTTTTGTCTTTTGATAGATGGCTAGTAAACCTAGAGAGAGAGAGATCCAAGCAAAAAAAAAAACTAGAGAGAGAGAGGAATGACTTCAGATTGTCCATGTGCCGTGATTTGAATTCATAGTGGTAAATTTGAAACCTAAACTCAGCCAGGTTAACTCTATTCACTGAACTAAATTTCATTCTAGTTTCAATAAAATCAGCTATAGAGTTATCAAAGCAACCTAGGCGACAAGAAAATCTTGGACTTTTGTTGATATAGACTCTGGATCACATCGCAAGAAAAAGAATTTGCCCATTTCTTCTAGGGCCCACATGTGGATGGGACTATCGAATGAAGAGTCTCTTCTCCTACTTATATATCAGTGACGGAGGCTTGAATCATCATAGTAATCGTGTGATCAACAACGAAACAAGTTTCCACCGTTCATAATGAGTACACAGTGAATCGAACAGTTTAGTCTATTTGAATGGATGCGAAATTCGTGATCGTTGACTATTAGAAGATCCGTGTTTTATGATCAATTCGGATAGACCACCAGGTGGCCTTTCAAGATAATTAGGTGCACAGTGCTCACCTTATTGTGAGTGCCAATTTGCTCGCATGAGATTTTTCCTTCTTGGCAAATAGCGACAAATATAATTTAACTTATTAGTTGGGTGCACTTATAAAATGATTCAATCCAAACCAAATTAGCCTAATATAGCTTAGCTTGTTCATAATGAAGCTGAAGCTCAAGCATGAAATGCATGAAAATGCAAGTCAAGTCATGATACTTGTCTCAAGTCCTTTCAGTTCCTATGACATGTAACATGGGTCTGCTCTTTGTGATATTTTATCTAGAAAGTTGAGGCCTTTCAAAAGGGGGAAAATGAGAATAGGGCCTCCATGCAATTTCCACATGTCCTCCACACTGAGGTAGGTGGGAGCTAGTAGGTGTTTGGTCTTGCCTTGGAGGACCGTTTGAGAAAGGTCTGGGGTAAAAAGACAGGCCACACGGGGCTCTTGTGAGAAGATCAATAATAAATAGATGGCATTGAAAAAGAACAGATGGAAGAACTAGCAATGAAGTGATCCGTGCTATGCTTCCAATATGCTGAAAACTTACTAAAGAAAGGAGAGCTAATATCACCAAATTAGATATGTTAGAGCCAGTCCACCAATCCCTGCAAATTATCTTCTGAATGCTTTCATTTCATTCCTCCCTGTTCTCCTCTTTAATAATCTTTTGGCAAAGCTCATTTAACTAGAAATTTATACGCATTCAATTCGTATGTAACCAATACAAACAAAAAGCTCCTTTTGACATTAAATTTTAGTTTTTGTAAGACTTATATCTATACGAGTGGTTAAAATTGAAAAAACGAACATGAATATTAACAGAAAATGAATTAAGAGGAGACATAAATTGAATACCAACATCCTAGTAATTCAAATCCTATGATCCATCTACATCTCCACATTCTATCCTTCATCCCTCGACTCTTTACTAATTGTTTGTTGGAGCCCATTTGACCATTAATATTAATATCATTTGCACTCACATGCAGATGATTCAATAGGGTGATCAAATTGGACTTTTAATTAACCTCTTAAAGCAGGGATACTAATAGCATAACATCACGGGGAACTTATCCCTTAACCTGTTCAATCTAGCTGGATGCATCATAATTAAAGACCTGCACACATGATATACATGTAGGGAGATAAAAAGGGATCTTTTCTTTTGGTGTCATACGCAATGCAATTTGGAACTTTAAAAAAAAAAAGAGTCTGGCTTCTGTCAGTGTAGAAAGTAGAAACAATACCACCAATGACCCATGAAAAGCTAGTATTCAATATCCAAATTTGTACAAATTTAAGTAGAAAAAGTTGAAGATGCAAATAAAGAAATCAGTTGAGTGACAATGAAGACAGAAACCTCATTGGAAGGAAGAAAGACTTGTTAAAAATAAAATAGAAATGACTTTTTTTCGCTATCTGGGGTTCCCAACCCTTTGAGTTGAATTAATCCTTTCGGGCCCAGAGGGAAGCTGAGTAAACTCCTCTATAGCCCCAGCGTAGTAGTGCAATTTCGAATCTACAACAATTTCCGGGTGCAAACTGTGATCCTAGGCCAACTGAGCTATACCTTGGGGTTAAATAGAAGTGACTTAAACAAAGAAAGAATAGAAAATAAATGAATTGAGAAATGAGTAACTAAGAAGAAATCTTGGTAGAAAAAAAAAGAGATTTTTACAAAAAGAGGACCTATATTTTCAGAAAACACCAAAAGGCCTGTCTTTTATGTTTCACTGTGATTCAATTCAATGGTGGATAATGGTTATATTAGTGCTAAATAGGGATTGATGGCAATCTAGTGGATGATGGGGGAGGATTTAGAATGATTATAGATAGGCCCAATGTAGGGGAAACAAAAAGTGTTTGACTTCTTTAGAAAACATATAATCTTCCTGTTTTCTACTGAAGTAACAAATTCAAAATTGTGGGAGAGCCTGACCATGGAAATGAAGTAGTTTATCAATTCATTGTAGATTCAATCTTCCACTTCAAACCATGCTACCCCCATGCCCGTCCAGAATACAGTCTGTTCTGTTTCCTTTCCTAGTCTGGATCCTCAAGGTGGAAACCTAGAAAAATACTAAGTACTTTTTTTTTTTTCAGTAATTATAGGAATCCTGACCTTTTTTTCGCAGAGATAGAAATCCCGAGTTAAAGAGTAGAACTCCACAACGGGCGGCGCAACTATTAAAATTTGAACCATTTCAAATAAACGCCCTCCACGCATGGGTATCCTCAGATTTTGTCAATCTAAGTTATTTTATGATTGGAATCATTATTTGATGAAAAGCGTAATAACAAATGTGCATAAGATTATGTTAACCATGTTTTTTTATTATAAAAAATTAGTCTAACGGTAGAGATAACTCGGATTGACTTTAAATTTGAGAGTACCCGTATACCTATGAGTTTATTTTGAGTGGTTTGAATTTCAATAAATTATCCCTGCTGTGGAGAGTTTCACTCCTTTGACATCCGATATTTCCAGTTTAAACCCAGATCTATATTCTTCCTTTACTGATCCATTTTTCCTCATTTCATTTGACCTAATGAAGCACAATGATTCTTTTTTCATGGGGAAGGTCCAAACCTTCTGAAAGCCATAAAAAAAAAAAAAATTCTTCTTATCATGCGTACTTCCTGTCCTTTTCTCTTGTGAAATGAACAGTCTCATTTTTTTGTTAAATTCAAAATTCTATTTGTTGATTGAAAGTTCTCTTTATATATATATATATATATATAATTAATCTATTTGCTCCTTTTCTTTTCCTAATATATGTTTTTTTTTACAAGAGGGGCGTGCAAGTGTGTGTAGGCAGTATGTGAGCATTGTTGGATCACACTCCATTTAATAATATATACACAAATATATAGAATTCCAACACCACAACCACCTCTTCTTTAGCTTGTCTGATTTTGCCCCTGCAGACTATATGAAGAAGACATTGTTGACTATGGAAGAATTTAAGATAAATAAAAATGAGGTTTTGGGTTCTAAAAAAGAAATTAAGAAAGAGGATTTGGTTATTTCTTATCTGTATTATGAGGTAGTTTCACCCATTCCCCCGTTGGGTGGGTTCCCTCTAGAGCTCATATATTGAATCTTACTACAGATTAGATGATGCAGAAAGATTTTTTCTTTTTTGGTTGGAAACATATTTGATTTATTCAAGAAAGATGATTATATGCTACTTCATCCGAAATAAACACACAGTCACAATTTGAATTTAAACCTATTTTTGCAAGAGCATGAGCTTCGACATTGTTAATTCTTCGGATTGCCTCGAAGACTTACAATATAGAAATATGAGGTTTTTAATATTTTTGTGAGCGTGCATGCCAGCGAGGTACGTAGGCCACACAGCTTAATAATGCTTTATTATTATTGTACAAAATAATACTAAAATAACATTTTGCTACTCTCAGATGGGATGTTGACCCAAATCTTGTCATGAATCTTTGTGTGCTCATGCAATGGAAGAACTCAGGAACTTGTATCAAATGCTTGGATCTCTAGATAACCGATAAAGCGTTTCCATTGAGACTGCATTATTTGATTTGGGTTCATGGGTCATATCCTAATTAGTTTAAATGTGTTGTGTTGGTGAATTGAACAATTAGCATGGAATTAGTCCAGATCCAATCCATTTAGTAATCAGATGATAAATATAATCCAAATCCAACATAAATAGAAGTGGTCAACCTAAATCTTAGGGGGTTTTATTTAGTATAAAAATGGTATGTAAATGAGAAGATGTGTAATAGTTATATATTGATCACATTTATTTGCACACATTTCTGCATCACATGTGTTAAACTGGTGTGAAAAGAGTGTAAAAATGATGTGGTCTTTGAGCCCCAAGTAGTCATATCTGAATAGATGTGAAAGATAACTGCATGAGATGTGAAAATAGGCATAAAAAACAAGGCATCCATGTTGAGGTGTTTGATACTGTTGAGTCTCGTGTGCACTACTGCGGGAATTGCCACCTCTTTGCTATCTTACTGTTCAACTGAGAAGACACAGCACTGTTTGGCAATCGAAACTCTGAAATACAAAAGTGATCTCATTGGAGGATTCTCACTGAGAGTCTTTCTTCCCTGTTCTAGCCATTGTATTTGTTCCCTGATTATACATCTACTTGTTTTGATGGAATCTTTTTTTTGCATTCATTTTATGCTGAAGTACATTGCTTGCCTTTTTTCACTTTTTAACATAAACACCGAAGTTCCAAGATTCGAATCATGGTCTTTTCCTAGAAGGGGTGATGCCCTACAGCTGTTCTCAATGGGTTCACATTTCATAACTGTTCAGATGCCAGCAGCTGAAGGAATTGCTTGTCATCACAAGAATTCAAAACTAAAGATCATTTATTCTTCTTTGCATTTCAATCCTAAAACCAAAACTGAGTTGAGTTACCCTCATTCATTAGTGGGATGTGTTACAATGACCAAGATATTGATCTCTTATGTAGAAAGAGGCATTTCATTGAAAACCAAGGACTACAACCAAGAAACAAAAACATCTTAGAACAAACATAAAGGAGGGCTATCAAACCACAACTAGTTTCGGCCCTAGCCTCAAAGAGTCCTGCTACTTGGACCGAACTTTGGGACCGATCCTTGGACCGGTCCCAAAATTCGGTCCAAGTAGACTTTTTCAGCCTCAAAACCAAATTTGGCCACCAAGTGAGTAGCATAGTTATAGTTCAAAATATATGTATACCTACAAAGACTTCAGCCACGTCAAAAATTGCTGTAACCTAATCCTCAATGTCCCACTATCTAGACCCTTTGATGGTCTTCACCACTTCTGAAGCATCCAAGAAAATAATTGCTTGGGAGAAGACTAGGCTTGTCAATTGAGTCTGTTGAAATGAGAACCTGGCCCAACCCAAGCCCAAATATACAAGGCTTTTAAAAAAAATTGAGCCTAGTGGGATGGACTTGGACGATAATTTTAAAGCCCGGCCAAAATGGGACTAGAATGGAAAGAACAAGCCATTTCTTCAAATATCTTTTTTATCTTCGTATTGGGGCTAAGTCTAGATGGCCTTATTTTTTTGGAATTTAGAGATTATATTTTATGAATTATCATCTTGAAAGAGATATTTCACATTAAGGGCTACGCCTTGGCCCAGCCCTGGTCCGCACGGGACGGGATTTGAAGTCGGCTCGTTCAATTTAGGGCAGGTATTGGACCACCCCCGACAGGCCTGTGCAATATTCGGGACGGGATTGAACAACCCAAGCTAGGCCCAGCCCGTCCCATTGACTGGCCTAGTGAAGACCATCAAAGGGTCTTGATTGTGTTCGGCTCAAACAATTTAACCAATAATTCCTCTGAGAGATCGTCTTACCTTGATGGCCCTCTTTAGAGCTTTCCATCCAAAAAATAAACTTACTGGGTTATTCTTGTAAGGTCTTTTTTATTTTTATTTTTATTATTTTGTTAGCCAAACAAGAAAAAGAAAAAAAAGAGGAGGAAAAAAAAAAAAAAAAAAAAACGAATTTGAAACCTATTTCTAGATCTAAAAGAAACTTGGATCCGAATCAAGATCCAAGGATGACAAACATCCAAATCCGAGTCCCTATATATTTTGACCAAAGGTATATCCAACTAATAAAAATAAATTTAGATTTTAGTGACCTACCGTGAACAATATTGAAACTTGAGAGTCTACTTAGCTTTTAATCTTATACCACTTAAAAGCCCCACTTGTATATGAAAAGAAAAAAAGTTCTTTTATCCAATTATATACACTACATCTTATTTCATACTTCCCATTCTATTTCATCTTTTTAGTTGATGCTCGAGTCAGATCCTTATACAACACAGGTTTTATGCTAGCCATAGTTCTACTTAATGTCCTACCCATTCACATCACTAGATTCTTGGACATTGAAGAGATCCCATGCACAAATGATGTTCTCTAGCTACTTGCGAGTTATTTGGAGTAGCATTGTAAATGGATGCCCGAATATCCAATTTCTTACATTTTCCGTACGAATAAGAAGGGCTTTGGAATCAATTTTTGGTTGCGATAAAAGAAACTTCAATCCTGAATGAAAACCTATTTTCGGATCCTATAAGAAATTGTTTATGGATCCAGGTCCTTCCACATTCCTACCCTAGGATCCGTTCTAGAGGCATTTGTAACCTTGTAATGGTAACCTCGCTTTCGCCTGTTTCTATCTTTACCTGTTACTTGGTGCGCCTGTATATCCCTTTTCATTTACTTTCAGCAGCAACAAGCATAAGAAAAAAAAAAAAAAAAAAAAACACCTTAGCTTTTCAACATTAGCACAATCTTATACATTATTAATCCTATGCATTAATTGGGGAATGTTCTCCTACTCTCCTGCAATGGGGCAAGGTACATGGAATGGTCTCCCTAACGATAAGGGTCAAAGGAAAAAAAAAAAAAAAACCCATGTCAAGTCATCCTAGCCCTTGATTTAATAATAAAGTTTAGTTATCTTTTAACCACAGATTTCGTCCTTTGGAAACTCCAATTCTCCATTCTAAGATAGCCAAGCTATTTGAGGTCAGTCCAGAGGTGGCAGTGGATTGAGTTGAGAGCACTATGATAACATGGATTAATACCCACCCCACTTATTTCTTAATGGGTTTCGAAATGTTAATACAGATCCAATTTCAGAAGTTAAATTGATGAACCAAAACCTATTGCTAACCGGTTGAGTTCGATTTGGGTTCGTGGGTCATACTGTAATTGATTTGAGTTGTGTCAGGTCAGGCTTATATTTGGTGGATGGAACACTTAGAATGGACTCGGCCCAAATCCAGCTCCTTTATTAATTAGATCAGAAATATCAACCCAAATTAGGGATGTAAATGGATCTCCGATTAACCGGAGGTTCCGACCCGTTAAAAACTAGATTTGGGTCCTTATTAAGGTCCAGATAAATAAATGGGTCCGGGTCTGGTTTCACCTTGGTTCGGACCCCTAGACCCGTGACCTGATATATTACCTAAAATTTCGAAAATCTCTCCTAAAAATCATATTTTTTTTAATATCATTCTTTACCTAAATCCGGACCCGTCTCATATATGGTTCCAAATCTGGACCTAATTCCACCTTTTCCTTAACGGTTCCGGTTCTAAGTCCACTATGAAACCGGACCAAAACCGGCCCGTTTAAAACCCTAATCCAAATGGAACAAAATATAAAGGTGGTCAACCTGAACATAAATTACAAGGTCTTGTGTGCACCCCTTTAGGAACTTTGTGCTATCCTAGGAATTGGGATCATCTTAGACTTTTTCTCATACAATGACCAAGAAAAAATCAATTACGACCTACCAAGTCACCGTGAGCAGACATGTTGGGAAGGTTGCACCAGCCGGACTCATACTTCAGCTGTCAGTCAGAATTTTACACCCACTGAGTCAAAATTAACCTCATTTGGGAAGTGGTCAATAGTAGAAACCAATCATTTTTGGACGGCATAGATGATCTTCCAGTTGTGGGTGGGCCACCTTAGAGAAGATCAATTACTTGTGAGCTCAAAATTTCATGCCAACAACTCACACCCTCACTAAAAAAAATATATATATATATATATATATCATAATATTTCATACAAGTCTCTGTAAATCCTGTAAAAAAGAAAAATAAACAAAATCTATATAAGAACAACAAAAACCAAATTAACAGCACCCAATCCCCTAACGGCCGTCACTAACGCCGTCAAAGATCCACATCCACCTTACAAGATTTAGAAACGAGCCTCGAAGCCTCCGTCAGCTCATTCACCTTCAGATCACAACGAACCTTAACGGTAATCTTCCACGTCTTAACGGCGCCCACCTTAATCCTAACGGGAACCTTCAAATCCAGCTGTAACGGAATCTGTCCCTCCCTCTGCTCCGTCAACAGATTCCCCATCACGACATCCGACAAACGGATCCCATTCCCAGTTAACACCGTCTCAAAAACCGTTACGTTCCTATTCCCCTGGTAGAAAACCGGCAGCGCACCGTTACAAAGATCAATGTCGGAGTAGAAGACCGTTACGGAGCTGCCTTTCTCGTAGTAGATCCCGATCCTCTTGTTAGGGTTTTCGGCCCGGACCGTTACGTGGAATTCGGGGGAGAGAGTCGGATTCGTCTGGGCGGAGGTGAGATTGATGCCTTTGATGGAGAGGCCGTCGACGGAGTATTTGGGGATTTTCGGCCGGACAACGAGGTAGAAGACTCCGGCGGCGATGGCGGCGGCGATGATGAGGGAGATGAGGATGCCGAAGATCCAGGCGAGGCAGCAGCAGCAGCAGCTCCGGCGGGGTTTCTGGTGCTTCTTGTAGAGGCGGGCATTTTCCGGAGGAGGGACGCGGTAGATCTGGTCCTTGGGGACCTGGATGACGTAAGTCCCCGGCGGCGGAGCCGGTTTTGGAGCGTGATTTTCCGGCTGGGTTTTGGCGGTTTCGGCGGTTTCGGCGGGGGGGGAAGAGTCTGCGGCCGGGTGGACTCGGTCTGCCATTGACTTGATCTGACTTGTTCCGGTCGGATTTTCGGTCGCGAGGGCGTTTTGGTCTTTTCGCCCTGTAACCTGTTACGAAACACGAAAGAAAGAGCAAGAGATCAGATCTATGAGTCCAATCACGCACTGATCTAGACCGTTCAAATCCAACAACGAACGGACACGATCTGTTAACAATCGAGAAACTTCAATCGGAAGAAACTAAAAAAGACGAAATCCGAAATCAACGATCAAGATCTTTCCACATATAGTCCGATACGAATATCATACATCTCAGATGAGATTTCTACAGTTAGAAACATAAAATTTTGAAATTTTTCGAAGACTCTGAATAATACAATCGACGACTGGTAGTAGAAACCGATCGAAACCGATCGGATATCGTTTGATTGAGAAACTGATAGCTTCTACGCTTCTCTCTCCAAAAGTGTAGATCTAATATCACACAAACAGAGAAGGATGCGATTCAAACATCCAAAGATCACAAATCTCAGAGAAAGGTGTGTTGGATTTTTAGTACGATCGATGAAGAAGACTATGAGGAATCGATCGGAAAACGAGTAGCAGGCGACAACGATCTAGATACAAAATAGTAGATGGAAATGTGGAGAGATGATGCAGAGACACAAACCTGGTATGTTCTTCTCTTCCTTTGCACTTGCAGTGGATGTATTTTTTGGATATGTATGTAATGTAGAAAGACTGAGAGAGAGAGAAGAGACTGGGTCAGATATTTATATAGAGATGGAGAGAGGGAGAGAAGAGTGAGGTACAGAAGATAAATAGATGGCAAGGAAGGGAATAGGAGGCGAAACGGTCAAGAAGCTTCGAATTTCTCCGCGTTTGGGGAGTTGTTTTTATGTCACCGCTACAGACGAAAGGCTCGGTCCGTGTGTTGAAAAAAACCTTCTAATACCATCCCAAGAATTCATTTATTTGTTTCTCTCTTGGATGAGGGATCCTGCCCAGGCTCCAGCTTTGCTTTTTATCATACGTGGCACCGTAAATGTGCCTAACTCTCTTTTACTAGGACCCACTTCAAAAATTGAAAGATTTCTTTTATTATCGAGTTTCACACCTTCATGTTTTTTTTAATAGATTGATCATTTTAAAAAGAAAGAAAGTTTTTTTAACTCATGGGTTTGCTCTCCACAATTTGTTCTGGTTTAACAGTGCCACCGGAGTAGGGATGTAATGGGGTCCCGATTCTCCGATTACTCGGAGGTTCTGATCCGTTAAAAACCGGGTCTGGGTCCTTATTTAGGCTTCAATAAATAATGAGTTCCGGACTGGTTCTACCTTGGTTAGGATCCGTAGACCCGACATATTACCTCAATTTTAAAATTTTCTCCAAAAAATCATTAATATCATTCTCTACTTAGATCTGGACCCGTCTCATAAATGGTTCCGGAGCCAAGAAATTGTTTCTGAAACCTAGTTCCACCTTCTCCTTAACGATTCCGGTTCCGGGTCAATGGTGGACCCGGATTGGAACCGACTCGTTTACAACCCTACACCGGAGGGATTAGTCTTGATGGATCAAAGGCCTCAGAGATGTTTGCGTTATTAAAAAATTATTTATTTGCTTTTATAAGTGATTAATTTTATAATGGGCCCAAATTATATTGGGTTAAAGTGGTGGGACTTTCTTTGTTGATGTGAAAAAAGATTGTATATATGGAAAGTATGACTATGTGTGATAGGTGCCAGCTTGTTCAAACTAAATTTAGTAAACTTCTTCAGTATGAGTTTCGTAGATTTAGAATGGTGAACCTAGTTTCTTCTAAATGGCTACCTATAAAAGTCCATTGTATTTGGTTGGACTAATGGGATTCCAAAATCTACAAGGTTTCATATTTCATAAATATGCTAAAAGTTGAGGTGTAGAGGATCTAAATTTCCGCTTCAAGAGGAAGAAAGTCTCTAGAGTCAACACCAAGCTCGATGCATGTGAAGCTCCCAAGAAAAAAATTACAGGGAACGTGAAGTAAAGTAAATGTCAAAAATGGTGGAAAATACAATAATAATTATTTTGGTAGATGGGGAAAGGTTTTTTTTTTTTACTGTCCGAAGGTTTCCAACCTTTTGGGCTGGACTAATTCCTTCGGGTCCAGAGGGAAGCGGGGTAAACTCCCTTGTAGCCCCAGTATAGTAGTGTAGTTTCGAACCTATAACCTCCGGGTGAAAACAACGGTCCTAGGTCAACTGAGGTACCCCTTGGGGTTAGGGAAAGGTAATTGTTAAGCAAAGAAAAAGGACACTTATTTGCTAAAGAAAAATTCTGGTTTGTACTTGGGGGATAAAGTAATTAGAAGTGAAATGAGAAAATTTTTAATGGGCAACCATTTTATTTACTAGGATTGTCTAGAGCATAAAAAAAAAAAAAAAAAAAAAAAAAAACCCTCAGAAAAGTAAAAGTAAAATTTGTTTACAGCTAGGATGTTACTCTTTTTTTTTTTTTTGGGGGTGGGGGAATCTAAACGGCTAAAATTATTTCCTCAACATATTTCACTTCACCTCTTGAGAAACAAATATAGTCAAATAATGAGCTAAGATTTACTTCGATTGCAGTCACGGATGCTATTGAATTGATTAGATGTGGGGTGGGGTGGAATCTAAACGACTAGAATTATTTCCCCAACATATTTCACTTCACCTCTTGAGAAACAAATGTAGTCAAATAATGAGCTAAGATTTACTTCAATTGCAGTCACGGATGCCATTGAATTGATTAGATTTGAAATATATAGTTGCTGCCAGCTTATTGGTCCATAATACTCCTGCAAGGCTTTGTATGGCATTAGTAGATTTCATCATAAGCCCACACAGATTGAGTTAGGAGTCTGGATTCCCTCGTTTCTACGTCTGATAAAAAATTGCCAACTGTGTAAAATTTCTTTCTTGAATTTTTCACCTTACCTCGGCTACAATTTCCAGTCTCGCAAATGTGGGCCCATGTTCATGGACATGAAGGTGGCCCAATAAAACTACAATTAATATTATTATTTTTTTCATTCGATCTTTCTCAGCCTTGACAACCCTCTGTCATCCGGTAATTAAGCTGAAATGGGCAGCAACTAACTAAGACAAAGCTAACGGTCAATATTTTGAAGAAGATTGTCCTCATATTTTTCATCTGAAGTGGGTGCCACATGATGAATAATGTAGTTGGGAAAGGTTTTGCCTTCACATGCACAAAACACCAAAACAATCGCACTGGTGGGCCATGTTTCTCCAGAAGTCTTCAGTTTTAGGAGTCCTAGATTCCATTGGTTTGTTTCAGACTCTTTCAGGTGGGGTCCATGCTTTTGATGTCTGGCACACACTAAACAAGGAGGGGTGAATTCTTCTTGAGAACTCTGATGTTGGATTTCAATTCTCCTAAGAAATCCACCTGTGTATATGTAAATCAGAATTTTATAATGAAAAAGTTTTTGTTAGATTTTTTTTTTTTTTTTTTGCTATCGGAGGATTCCCAATTCTTTGGGCTGGAATAATCACTCCAGGTCCTTTGGGCGAGACAAATTACTCCAGGTCCAGAGGAAAGCAGAGTAAACTCCCCTGTAGCCCTAGTGTGGTAGTGCAGTTTAAAATCTACAACCTCCGGGTGCAAACCGAGGTCCTAAGCCAACTGAGCCACCCATTGGGATTAAGTTTTTGCTATATTATAAAATCTAATCTAAAATATTTATATGACTCAAAAGATTGTTAAAATCATAGAAATATTTTGAAATCCACTATAATATTGGAATTATTTAAGTATGTCATTGTTTTTCACAGAAGTTTTGTAATATTCTTAAATACTATTTTTGTCAATAAAATTGTTTTAACAACTTAGAAATGCCCTGGTTGGTTGGGAAGTGGGAACATGCATTTTATTTAGGTTTCAAGCGATGGGCCCCTAGATATGCTCTCACTCCGTGTGTGTAGGTGACCCCTCCAGTGTATATGGGTGTCTCTTCACTTTGTTATTTGGGTATTTTCTCAATACTTGGTTGCGTGCTCTCATGGTCCCAGCCCACTTGGCTAGGGTACCAAAAAAATAGTTACATTTTTAGCCCATTTGTTTCCAAGGAACTGAATTGTTAGGAATTGATTGAAAATGAGTTCTAACTACGGTTTTTTTTTTGGTAAAACAAGGATGGTTAAATTGGTGAGATTGAAAGATATTAAGCTGATGATGTAGATAAAACATGACTTTCCTAGGACTTGATTTATTGGAATGAAGGGCTGGTATTTATTTTCCATCCCTTAATTCATTTTAGATGAAATCAAAGATTATGGGATGGCCAGTGAAGGGTACTCTCTTTCATTATTTGTTTCTTAACAATGAGATTTCCTAAGAAGCAAAATTCCTTTTTGCAAGAGCTTTCCACACCAATGGTCTAATAATATATAGCCCAAGTTGTAAATGGCAGCATCTCAACCCACCCACAGTTCCAAGGGATTGAATCAAGTTAAATATAAATCACAGTAGTGTCATCAGTCAAAACAAAACAGAAGCAAAGTTAGAATACGTAGTGGAAAAAGAGGGGCTCGTCGGTTGTTTGAACAAAAGTTTGGCGGAGTACTCATTGCTGAAGAAGCCGCAGGCGTGTCTTTACTGTCAACACCATCGGTTGGACTTGTTGTAAAATATTGAGTTTTTTTATATGCCCCTTAAGGTTCTTATAATTTGTAAATAGCTCATATGATTATAGTATTTATAAATAGTAACTCTAATTTTTTCATTTCAATATCTCTGATGTTTCCAAAATCAATACTCGTAATGAGGATGGATAATCACATTTAGATTTATATTGAACTTTGATAAAAATGATATCTTTGCCCTTATATTCATTAAACAAAAATAAATATATTATTATTTATAAAAATATAATTATTTTATCTCAACTCCCAAAAATGTCTCCTTTAATAGCGTTTTAATGCACATGAAGCATAATCATATATTTTCAAATTTTCATCTATCTAACAGTGGGCCGTGGATGGATTGAATCAATTATAACCAATTATAAATACATGCATTGATTGTCATTATAATCGATTTGGATCTAATGAATCACGGGCTCTGTATTGATAAAAGTAGATTTATATACAGTCATTCTCTCCTACTAAATATAATTATTAATATTACAAACTTTAGAGAAGAATAAGTTCAAGCTTTTCAATTTATACATACAGGGATAAATGATGGGCAAAAGTGTCATTTTCACTTTAAAAACTTTTGTGATTGAAATGCTTTATTTTGATGACACAAAAGGTATTAAAATGAAAATAAAAAATCATATATATAAATACTAAAATCATAAAGGGGGTATATGCAAAAACGCTAAAAAAAAATTCAACAAAAGAAGAAGAAAACATGTGTGGACCCAAACAAAACAAACCTCTTTTTCTGTTTTTCCAATGCGTGAAGGCACGCAACCGTAGACAGACCGTGTGCCACGCGGTTTATTTACTTGTTTTCTCACACCTTTCACAGTCTGTCTCTCTCTCTCTCTCTCTCTCTCCCCCAATAGTCTAGACAAGACTCTAGACTACGCAGTAGGTACTTGATGGAAATTGGAGTTTTTGGACTCTTACATCACATCCCATTTTGTGTTCTTCCAATTACAATTCAATTCAACGGCTGAATTTGGTATCTGTTGTTGTTGCCGTGGTCCCACTCTCCCAAGACTTCCATGCTTGAGAGGACCCATTAAACTTTTATACGTATATATGGAAAATATTCAAATGTTACATGTGTAAATGACTCAGAGTAATTATGTCGGTGTCGTGCATATCATCGTTTCTAATACGAGTAATTGAGTAATATTCAATGGTTTTATATTTGGGATTTGATCCGGGGAGAACTTTTTTGTTGAACCCATTGGGGGTCCTATTTTGAAAAAGGGCCAGTGGGGATTGAAAGATCTATATGGGACCAATCTGAATATACCCCTTCATCTATGCCCGACAAGCGCAGTCCATTTGTATGGACATATAGTCGATTCAATGGTCGATGTCATTCACTTTGGTGCCAAACCCTGGGGCGTGTGACTATAAGGGGGTCCCTATCCATTGCAAGGTTTGGATTGAGTGATAGGTTGGCCCTAACCATAATTCTCACCTAATTATTTTCCTTTATATTTATTTGAACTTTATGGATTTTTTACCAATTGCTTCATTGGAGAGTTAAGATATGGTGCTTTTATGCATTAATGTTTATCATTAATACAAGAACATTGAATTGTTCAGATATAGAATTAAGGGTCCTATAAAAGTCCAGAAAAATTAGATTTATAGGTTGAAATTTTTTCATAAATTACTTAGAATTTATGAAGATTTAAGATAATTGGCTTTAAGGTATTCGGGTTAGTTAATGTAACAAATAAATTGAATTATTTAGATTACAAATGCAGCCTGCATAGGAATGACAAAAGCAAGGGTCTTTGATGGGACCCACATGAGAGAAAAAAAAAGGCATGTGACATATGTATTGGTGCTAATGTGAGGATATGAATAGCCGGTCTCTCACCTATTTTCGAGTGAAATGCACGTGTAGATTTTAGCAAACAAATGTGATAGTTGCATAATGTTTGCATATGTGAGTCATTTTCATATGTAAATGAGCATTAATAAATCACTATTAAAGATTGAACCTTTGAGTGTCTCAATGACCCTTCAAGAAAAAAGATTTATTGCTATTTAGAAAAAAAAAAAAAAAAATGTAAGATTGGGTACATGATTAATGTATGATCAATTTCATGGCATTACTACTTCATATAGAAATTAAATAAAAGGACATACGATCATAGGCATCTCATGCATCTCAAGTCTTCCTTTGACTTGCATGTGCATCAAGTGGATAATCTCTTTCTACCAAGGGAAAAATCGAAGGAAAATTCTATATGCACCACCTTTTTTACTGAGCACATCCACATTCTTTCATCACGTGTAATTTTTTTTTTCTTAAAGGTGGATGTGCTCAGCAAAAAAGGTAGGTGCATATAGAATTTCCCAAAACCGAAAGTGGATATTCTCAAGCATATTGCTAATGATCCACGCAGTTTTTTTTTTTTGCTATCGGAGGGTTCTCAACCCTTTGGCCTGAACTAATTCTTCCGGGCTTAGAAAGAAGCCGGGTAAACTCTCCTTTAGCCCTAGTGTAGTAGTGCAATTTAGAACCTACAACCTTCGGAGTGCAAACTGTGGTTCTAGGCTAATTGTGCTACCCCTTGGGATTCACGCAGCTCAACAATTGAATTTGAATAGCTTAGATTTTATAACGTGGGACCCATTGAGAGAGATTTATTTAGAGTGGGTTGAATTGCAAAAGGTTTGGACCCACTGTTGATTTTATAGTGAGCCCTCTTTCAAATAATTAGGTTGCCTCACACATAAAGCCTTTGTTTAGGCAATGGCCTCATAACTACCTGATCATATATATGCATGATTTTCACTTAACTTAACCATCTGATTGAAACTTTTTTTCAGCCCCACAAGATGGTCTGTGGTGCTAATCTTATTATTTTAAGGACACCCCAAAACAGCCCTACTACTTTGATCTGTAGCTAGGGTGACTGCAAATTTGCTTGTTTCTCCTCTCACTACGCATTACACAACCAGAAAGCTACAAATGAGATCACCATTAAAATCCAAACTGCTCAAAATTATTGTTTCCCTTTCATTATTCACAACGAGTATTAAGATCTGCTTGGCGACTGATGTATATGTAGAAACAAAATAACGTATTTTCATAAATAAATAAATCAACAGCGCATATCACTCCAATTGAATTAAAATTTAAATTATTAACCACACATGAGGAGCTGTAGGCGAATTGAATCAGGTGTGATATGCAGATGTTGTAACTTGAAGCAAAATTGAATCAGGTGTGAGATGCTGATGATGGGATTATTTCCCAATAAAGAATAACTTGAAGACAATCAATCTAATCGCCCCGAATTGTTTTAAGGGAGAACTTCAAATAAGTCTTTTAGTTTTTGTCTTATTTCAAAACAAGACACAAGTTTTAAAACTTTTCAAATTAATCCGTAAGTTTTTCATGAAGTTTTCAATTAAGGACATTCATCCATTTAAAGCTATTTTTCGGCAACTTTTTTCTTCAATTTTTTTAAACTACCTAAATTATCTTTTAATGAAATAAAACTCCCATTCACTTCCTCTATATTTTTCTTCATTTTTTTTTTTACTGGCATCCTTATAGTGAGCGAGAAAAATTAGCATTTCCATATAGATTGACTAAATGTAGTAGCTGTCAGAACTATGTCATGGCTTTAAATGAAGATACTCTAGGTGTTTTTAAAAAATTGAGAGAAAATGCCATAAAAAATACCTTTAAATGACCAGATGGCGTTAATTGAAGTTTTATTGAAAAACTTAGGGACTAATTTGAAAAGTATTGAAACTATTGTCCCTTTTTTTTGAAATAAGACAAAAACCCAAGACCTTATTTGAGAATTTCCCTTGTTTTAATTAAGAAATAATCATCAGCATCGAATGTTTAAGGCAGCAGACATACCAAGTCTCCAAATGCCTTTCTTGTGGCCATATGGTGGTCTAGAAGAAGATTAGAGTCATAAAAAAATATACATAACTCAGTAGTTTTATCCATGGATATGATTTCACAAATATAATATCACATAGTGCCAAACGTGTAGAGAATTAAAATTAGGGCAGCAGGGAATAGAAAACGTTTGGGATTGGACACATAGTGGGGTAGTTGTGAATATAAAAAGCTACTCTATATAATATAATAAGAAGATTTCATTTGTAAATGAATGAGATGGATCATGGAACAAGGTGATGGATTGTTGCATTAAAGTAGTAATATGGAAGAAATAGAAACAACAGTCAGTATTTCCTCTTGCATTAGGTATGTCCACAGAAGGTGATTGATGCTTTGCATTAAAGTATCAGTAGAAATCAAAATTAATCAACATGTCTTGCATCAGGTATTGATGAGACTCTCTCTCTCTTTCAACATTTTTTGCATACCCCTCTCTCTCTCTTTCTCTAAAGTGTGGGCATGTTTTTGACAAAGTTTTAAGAAAGGGAGCAGGTCATTGGACGAAATTGGCTGATCTGGTTCAATTGAACATGAATTACTACATTTTATAGTTTTGTTTAGCCAAAATTGCTTACTACTAATTAAATCATCCAATGGTAGGGTTTTATTGTTGAATTGCTCAAGCCATTTAGAATCAATTGATTTTTAGAAAAGAATGAGACAAATTATATCTAATTATTTAATTTAATTTGTTTTATTTTTAAAACTTGATAGTATAACCTTTTAGGTCACTTCTGTTACAAGTGAGAAATCTACAAGGAATTTATAGATTTAGGGCATGTTTTTATGATCGTGTTTCTAATGAAAAAGGCATGAAAAATCTAGCTGTTTTTACACAATAGAAGTTTTCCCAAGGATTTAAAATTTCCCATGATTCCTCATAAAAGCCTTTTTTTTGCTTTTTTTTTTTGTGGGGGAGTGGGGGTTGGAAATTTTTTCTCGGATGTACACAAATATGCCCAATGATTCCTCACTATCCTTGGAATTGGAAATCCTCATTGAGAATTTATAAAGTTGAAGATTTCACATTGATATTGGTATGTATAGTTGTGAGAAATTCATTTCATTGTGTAAATCTAAAAAAAAAAAAAATGATTTCTAAGATCCTATAGGGGGTGGTAAGATATGGGAATCCTAAACGACGAGGATTCTCATTGGTCCAAATTCTCTAGGATTTACAATTTCCAAACATGGGTCATGACTTTATGGAAAATCGATGAAGAATCCCTAAGGATTTAATTGTCAAACATGGCCTTTGAATATTTTATGTGTGTGAGAGATTGAGGCATTATTTTTATAGTTTTTTTAATGATTCTTATTCATGTATATTTGAATATTTTTTTCTTTTTCTTTTATCTATTATGTAGCTTAAGTATTATGCTCATGTCATGATTTGATCTAAATGAACCACCGGTTAAATATAATTCCATCCAACCCCAGCATTGACGATGTGAGGGAGGGTCCAATTTTTATTGGGGTGAAACTACCTAATACTTAGCATTTGTGTAGCGAGATGGTTCCACTCCCTAAAAATTTTCATTTTTGTGATAGGAAGAAATCCCACTTTCCTACCTCTCAAGTCTCACATAGAAAGTCGAAATACTCTCCATCGAAGAAAATCAATTCATCATTTTTTTTCTCGTGGAAAATACATTGCATTAAATAATTAGAAAATGGACTGGATGGAAAATCAGAATAATTTGTTTTCTCTACTATAGATTTCTGTGGTCACACAAATGCACCCTTATGGTATAAATGAAATCACACCCAAATATTAACCGATGTATTAATTCGTCCTACTTTGGACATGAAAGCAAGGTGGTATAAGTCTAGAGGATACATCTTTGAAATGGATTCTGTGGTAGAAAGGAAAATTATTTTTGATCTCTTAGACGGACATCTTAACTTTTTCTTTAAAAGATGATGTATATTGATAAAAGAAACTATAAACAAAATTTTTTTTTTCATTAAGGAAAAGGTTTAAAAAACCCCAAAAGGACTGCCAAAGAGGCCCAAAAGAAGACCATCGCTAAACAACAGAGAAGAGGAAGAGAGATCGAGCAAAGAAAAACATAAGACAAATCAAAATGTCATTTTTGGATGTTGAGAGAGCTATAGAAGCTTCTTAAGATATGACTGAAGAAGGTTCCTTTCATCCTCTTGAGAGAGAATGATATGTCTGCCATGACAGCATTAAGAATTTGCGAGGGAGCTAGTTTGATATTGGAGAAGAACCGCGTGCATCTCACCTTCCAGATGAAGAAATAAATGGAAAGGAAAATACCTATAATGAACAAGCTTTCACGTCAATGGTAATAGAGCATCTGCTCCAGAAAGATAAGCTGTTGTCCATTTTTGTAGCTGAAAGGGCAAGCAGAAGCGAGACTGATTCCTCGAACAACCCATCAGAAAGTGAAAAGCCTTCCTAAAAGTCAATGGCAATGGAGCATCGAAAAAGAGCAGTAGAGGGCTGTTGTCTGCATTATCAATACAACAATTTACATAATATAAAGCAGGCATGAACTAAATAGTGTGTAAACCTAAGAGTAAAACAAAACCCATATATAAACAGTCTACTATATTTATAATTACACAGTAGAGTATGTTGGTATGGACAAAGAGGCAGCTACACTGTGGCTTGTATCTTGTTCATGCATTCTAGTAACCTGAGTATGGGTCAAATTGTCGGCCGAGTTCGGATTCATATTGGTCGATATGTACCGGTCTCAACGTGTATCGTTATGATATCGGCCTGCGTATTGATCACGAGAGCCAATAAAATCACTGAATTATCAGGATTTATTGGCCGATAATTCAAAATATCAATCTTGGCCACCAATATATAAAATCCTTTTTTTATTTCTACTTTTGTACTCATTTCTTCCTCCTTCTAAACATATCAGCTGCTACCCTACTTCTTTTCCAACACCTATTTCACTTTTGAGCCATCAAAAAGTCTTATTATTTACAGATTTCATCCAGAAAAATCATATACAACTCCACCAAGGTGAGTATTATGAGTTTGTTTGCAATTTCTTTTAAAGATTTATATAGAAATAGCTAAGAAATAAGGATTGCACACTCTTTTTTGTTACAGATACGTCTCATTCTCTTTGATTTACACGTTTTGAGGCTAGATCTATTATTTGGAGTTTCGAAAATTAAAATTTATGTTGAAATCTTATAGATATTTTCAAAATATTCACTCAATTTGTTTGAAGTATGTTTAAAATGCTTATCGCTTCTTAGTTTGGCATTTAGCTATCGAGTAATGAGCGTGCCATGTCTGACTGACAAGCTGCAAAATCAGACGGCTTTACTTTGTTTTAGCTGCGACACATTTCTCTTTATTAAAAAATGAACTAATTTTCCTTCAGTTTACCTAGAGAGGAGTAGGAATGTAGAAATTTCCTTTCCTTAATAACAGAAAATTCGTGGAGCGCTGAAATCTCTCTTTCAACAAACAAGTCTCGTTCTACCAAAAATTTTTAAAAAAAAACAAGCCTCCAGATGAAACAGGTGTTAAAAATGAAGAAGGTGAGGACTTTCAATGTGGCTTGCCTGACCAGTAGAACTAAATAATTGAGTAGGGTTAGGTGTCAAGAGCATGGATAGCAACACTAGGGCTAAAGAAGTCAAGTAGACATTTTTATATGTAGCTCGGCTGGTTAGGGGCATGATGTTTAAGTGTATGAATTCGAATTAATACTCAAATGTAGGAGAAAACCCAAAAAAAAAAAAAAAAAAAAAAAAACTCAAGTAAACTAGGGTCAGTAACGGGAATCACACAGTGTGACTGTGGATAGCAAACTAGCCTCCCGCAGCTCCCTTCAGGGTTCGAACCCTGGAGTGATAGCGTTCCTTACCATATCCTGGCCACTAGGCCACCAAAAAAAAAAGAACACAAACACGGGTCACTAACAGGGCCTGACCTGAAACTTTTCTGAATCCAGCAAGTTTCAGTTACAGAACCAAGTACTTTGGGTTCAGATCCAGCTCAAGGGCCCAAGTAGCATCCCTAGTCCTTTATAATTGATGAAGTCCATTAGTATTAGATACATGAAGCTGTGTGTCTAGGCAGGGTCCAGACCCAGCCTGTTTAGTCATTGGGCCTCAGTCTACTGTAGGGCCGACCTTAACCCCACTTGAGCCAGGGTCTCATTTGACCCAGTCTTCATTGCCTTCGATTGGATGGTGAGCAAAGACTTTTTCTTATTGATGTTATAAATTCACTCAACTCCTCAACTGCCCCTCTTTTGATGAGTTGGTCGGTTTGCCTTCACAAAGTCACTTCCAACTTTCTTCATAGACCCTTTGCCAAAAAACAGAAAAAATCTTCAAAGACAGGTTGGTGGGTGGGGGGTGAGGGAGGGGAAGGTTGAGGAATCCCACATTTCACTTTACTCTCGTTTGGTGTTCAAATTAGAAACTTACAAAATGGAGTATCCAGCGGTTAAAAGGAAGGCAAATTGTGCTTGTTTTTTCATTGGTGGGGTCCCCAACAGGTTGAGAAGACAAGAAAGGGTTGCTCCGTTGGAGTTCAGTTGGTTGGCAATCCCACATGTCACCTGGCTGCCTTTGGATCGATCCTTAAGCACGTCATTCTTCCCACGAGTGGGCTTCTCTCCCTACTTTATGGGCTCTCTTACCCGTCGCATGGGCTTCCTCTTCCCACTTGTGTGGGGCGCTCTTGGGTCCTTGCCCCGTAGGATGGGATACCAGGAAAAAAAAAGAAAAAAAGAAAGACACACAAAACAGGTGGAGAAAACTCCAGTATGTGGTCTCTACAAACATGGCTAATGGTAATTCTCTCCCCACATCCATCAGTCCAAATGTAGCATTATGAAAATGCCAAACATCCTGTTAAACAGCTGAAGACTGGGTTCTGGGTCCTAACTGCATAGCCCCAACCAAGTCCATTTAGTAATCAGCCTAATTTTGTAACTGGCCAACCCAGATAGCCTAACAACTAAGCCCAAACCTAGCCCTAACTGGGTTGGGCCCTTCCACGCTAGTCTGCGCGTGAGCTCATAGGTAAATATTTTGTTATACTCTTTTCCCATTAATAAAAAAAAAAAAGTTCATTACTAATAAGGTTTTCAATAAATTAGTGTAAGAATTGATTGGGTTAATTATGAGTAAGAATTTTAGGCAGGTTGGCATTAAACCAGGCTCATGCCATTTTCTAATGGGCCTTAAGAACTGGAACCAAGTACCCAGACCATCCAACACAGAAGTTGGTAGGGACGATGGCCTACAGCTCCATTTCCACATTCATGGCTAAAATTGCTAGATAGTAGTATTGAGGTACTAAAACAAAAGTTGATGGTGGTGAGAATCAATCTCTGTTGATTTCAAGCAGGAAATCATTTTTCTGCTCCTTGCCCCATTAGACCATTGACAAGCACAAACCAGGGTTGATATAAGAAGTTCCAGACACCTTCCCTGTGGGGCCCACTTTGGTGCAAGCCAACCATGAGCAGGCTTGATGTGGATAGAACATGTACAAAACCACTTTAATCAGATGACCCTGACCCTTGATTTTTAGGAAACTCAAAGATGCAGAATTTCTTTATCCAATCCAACAATGGGTATTGGTCAAGTCAGTGTCAACTGAAGGTGACAATTTCATTGGGTAAGATTGATCAAAGGCAGTCCCCAATGTACAGAGAAAAATGGGGTACAAGAAATTTGGATTGATTTTAGTTTTAAGGGACAGACAAGTTTTCAAACAAAATCATCATACACCTCAACATCAAGACATTTCATTGCAATATATAATTTTACAATATGCAAATAACAGACATTTTAACACAAAAAATCTCAAAACTATCGACTTATAGAGGATCCGAAAAGAACACTTTCATACTCCTAGAAGGGACCCAACAAAATCCTATGTTGGAGTCAAAACCACTCATATTCAAATTACCCAAAACCAAGAGCCTAAAAGAACCCAACTGCTATTGATAAAAATCATATAAGCAGTAACCCAACTGTCAAACCAACATACCCATCAAAATCTCAGAGAGGAAAAACCTTAAAAACCACACAGTGCAAAGTTGTCTTCATCTCAGTCAGAATCACTAGAGCTTGAACTAGAGCTCGAGCTCGAGCTAGATTTGCCAGATCCTTCTTTCTTGAGTCTTTCCCCCGAAGTCGGTGACCCAGAGGTTGAATCATCACATGTTTCGATGACTCCTTTGTTTGACTTTGTAGCAGTCAGTTCCTCTGAGCTTGTGCCACTCTCTCGAGCCGCAGATTCCTTAAGAGCTGCCTGAATCTCTTCAACCGATCGCATGAGAATGATAGGCTCTAGATGCCTTTCAATCGCCTCAAAATCAGCAGGCTTATCTTCAGATTCTATCGGTTTTGGAGGGTCTTCGTCACTACCTTCAGAAACATGCTTCAAATCCAATTGAATGACCTCGATAGAACTTGTTTTCTGAACTTGCACGACTGAACTAGTCCCAATCAGGTCCAAATCATTCTTATCTGCTGACACAGCATGTACTGATTCAAGACTGAAGGATTTCTCAAGACCGTCTTCATCGATTTGCTTGAAAGTTGAATCAATATATTCATGAGAAGTTGCTTCAAGAACTTGAACATCTGAATGAGTATTAGTCAGCTCCAAATGTTCCATACGTGCCACATTTTCAGCAGACACAGGTTCTGATTCCAGAGGTTTTGGCTTGTCATCGGCCAACTCAAAAGAGAGAGATTTCTTAAGACCTCCCTCATGGAATTTATTCAAAGCAGAGTCTATGTCTTCAAGAGATCCTGCTTCTACAACATGCAGGTCCGAATGAATCTCAGTTGGGACTGAAACTTTCTTTCCTGGAACAGATTCGGCAGACATGATTTCAGACTCCACCAGTTCAATAGAAACTGATTTCTCAAGACCTCCTTGTAGTTGCCTAAAACCCGAGTTGGCAACAGCAAGAGAGCTCACTTCAAGAACATTGAGATCTGAATAAGTCTCAATCGGCTCCGAAGGTTTCTTCCCCACTACAGAGTCTGCAGTCCGAACTTCATATTCCACATAATGTGGCTTCTCTTCAACCAATTCAAGAGAAGGATATCTCTTAGCTTCACCATCTTGCATTTGCTTGAAAGCTGAATCAATGTCTTCAAGAGATTTTGCTTCAAGAACTAGCAGCTCAGAATGAGTTTCTGTTTGCTTGGCATGGTTCTCATCTGAAGTAGAATCAACACAGCCAACTTCTGAATCCAACAGTTGTAAGTTCTCATTGATGGATTGCTCGGTATTTACTTCATGGGGTTGCTTGATAGCCGAGTCAGTATCTTCCAGAGTTCCTGCTTCAAGAATATGCATGTCCGAATGAACTTCA
>QPKB01000002.1:15083564-15102713 GCA_003546025.1 Camphora micrantha
TTTACCTAGAGAGGAGTAGAATTAGAAATTTCCTTTCCTTATAACAGAAAATTTCGTGGAGCGCTGAAATCTCTCTTTCAACAAACAAGTCTCGTTCTACCAAAAAATTAAAAAAAACAAGCCTCCAGATGAAACAGGTGTTAAAAATGAAGAAGGTGAGGACTTTCAATGTGGCTTGCCTGACCAGTAGAACTAAATAATTGAGTAGGGTTAGGTGTCAAGAGCATGGATAGCAACACTAGGGCTAAAGAAGTCAAGTAGACATTTTTATATGTAGCTCGGCTGGTTAGGGGCATGATGTTTAAGTGTATGAATTCGAATTAATACTTCACTAGAAAATGTAGGAGAAACCCTAACAAAAAAACAATATAAAAAGAAAGAAACACAAAACTCAAGAAACACTAGGGTCAGTCAACGAGGGAATATCACACAGGCTGAATGTGGATAGCAAACTAAAGCCTCCGCAGCTCCCTCGGGTTCGAGAACTGGTAGTGATAGTCGTTCCTTACGCATAGTCCTGGTCTCTATGGTCCGACCCTGTAAGCATTAAAAAAGAACACCAAACACGGGTCAACTATCGAATCGAGGGCCTTACAGACTGACAAACTTTATTCTGAATCCACACTGCAATATCAGTTACAGAACCAAGTAACTTTGGTCTTCAAATCCCAGCTCAAAGGGCCCAAGGTAGCATCCCTGCCTATTTATAATTGATTAAAATCCATTAGTAATTAAGGAATTAACAATGAAAGGGAATGTGTCTAGCATAGGTCCATAGTAACATATCCTAGTATTAGGTCATTTTTTATGAGGAGATTCCAATCTAGAGTCATACTGTAGGGCTAGGACCATTTAAAAACCCCCTGAGTCCAAAGTGGTTCAGTTTGTAGTTACCTCAGTCTTCATTGCCTTTTTTCAGATACTGTGATGTGAGCAAAGACTTTTTCTTTATTTATGTTATAAATTCACTCAACTCCTCAACTGCCCCTCTTTTGATGAGTTCGGTCGGTTTGCCTTCACAAAGTCACTTCCAACTTTCTTCATAGACCCTTTGCCAAAAAACAGAAAAAATCTTCAAAGACGAGGTTGGGTGGGTGGGGGGTGAGGGAGGGGAAGGTTGAGGAATCCACATTTCACTTTACTCTCGTTTGGTGTTCAAATTAGAAACTTACAAAATGGAGTATCTAGGGTTAAAAGGAAGGCAAATTGTGCTTGTTTTTTCATTGGTGGGGTCCCCAAACAGGTTGAGAAGACAAGAAGGGTTGCTCCGTTGGAGTTCAGTTGGTTGGCAATCCCACAGTCACCTGGCTGCCTTTGGATCGATCCTTAAGCACGTCATTCTTCCCACGAGTGGCTTCTCTCCCTACTTTATGGGCTCTCTTAACCCGTCGCATGGGGCTTCCTCTTTCCCACTTGTGTGGGGCGCTCTTGGGTCCTCCTGCCCCGTAGGATGGGATACCAGGAAAAAAAAAAAAGAAAAAAAAGAAAGACACACAAAACAGGTGGAGAAAACTCCAGATGTGGTCTCTACAAACATGGCTAATGGTAATTCTCTCCCCACATCCATCAGTCCAAATGTAGCATTAGAAAATGCCAAACATCCTGTTAAACAGCTGAAGACTGGTTCTGGTCCTAACTGCATAGCCCCAACCAAGTCCATTTAGTAATCAGCCTATTTTGTAACTGGCCAACCCAGATAGCTAACAACTAAGCCCAAACCTAGCCCTAACTGGGTTGGGCCTTCCACGCTAGTCTGCGCGTGAGCTCATAGGTAAATATTTTGTTATAGGAGTCTTTTCCCATTAAATAAAAAAAAAAAAAGTTCATTACTAATAAGGTTTTCAATAAATTAGTGTAAGAATTGATTGGGTTAATTATGAGTAAGAATTTTAGGCAGGTTGGCATTAAACCAGGCTCATGCCATTTTCTAATGGGCCTTAAGAACTGGAACCAAGTACCCAGACCATCCAACACAGAAGTTGGTAGGACGATGGCCACAGCTCCATTTCCACATTCATGGCTAAAATTGCTAGATAGTAGTATTGAGGTACTAAAACAAAAGTTGATGGTGGTGAGAATCAAATCTCTGTGATTTCAAGCAGGAAATCATTTTTCTGCTCCTTGCCCCATTAGACCATTGACAAGCACAAACCAGGGTTGATATAAGAAGTTCCAGACACCTTCCCTGTGGTGGCCCACTTTGGTGCAAAGCCAACCATGAGCAGGCTTGATGTGGATAAGAACATGTACAAAACCACTTTAATCAGATGACCCTGACCCTGATTTTTAGGGAAACTCAAAAGATGCAGAATTTCTTTATCCAATCCAACAATGGTATTGGTCGATCAGTGTCAACTGAAGGTGACAATTTCATTGGGTAAGATTGATCAAAGGCAGTCCCCAATGTACAGAGAAAAATGGGGTACAAGAAATTTGGATTGATTTTAGTTTTAAGGGACAGACAAGTTTTCAAACAAATCATCATACACCTCAACATCAAGACATTTCATTGCAATATATAATTTTACAATATGCAAATAACAGACATTTTAACACAAAAAATCTCAAAAACTATCGACTTTATAGAGGATCCGAAAAGAACACTTTCATACTCCTAGAAGGGACCCAACAAAATCCTATGTTGGAGTCAAAACCACTCATATTCAAATTACCCAAAACCAAGAGCCTAAAAGAACCCAACTGCTATTGATAAAAATCATATAAGCAGTTACCCAACTGTCAAACCAACATACCCATCAAAATCTCAGAGAGGAAAACCCTTAAAAACCACACAGTGCAAAGTTGTCTTCATCTCAGTCAGAATCACTAGAGCTTGAACTAGAGCTCGAGCTTGAGCTAGATTTGCCAGATCCTTCTTTCTTGAGTCTTTCCCCTGAAGTCGGTGACCCAGAGGTTGAATCATCACATGTTTCGATGACTCCTTTGTTTGACTTTGTAGCAGTCAGTTCCTCTGAGCTTGTGCCACTCTCTCGAGCCGCAGATTCCTTAAGAGCTGCCTGAATCTCTTCAACCGATCGCATGAGAATGATAGGCTCTAGATGCCTTTCAATCGCCTCAAAATCAGCAGGCTTATCTTCAGATTCTATCGGTTTTGGAGGGTCTTCGTCGCTACCTTCAGAAACATGCTTCAAATCCAATTGAATGACCTCGATAGAACTTGTTTTCTGAACTTGCACGACTGAACTAGTCCCCAATCAGGTCCAAATCATTCTTTATCTGCTGACACAGCATGTACTGATTCAAGACTGAAGGATTTCTCAAGACCGTCTTCATCGATTTGCTTGAAAGTTGAATCAATATATTCATGAGAAGTTGCTTCAAGAACTTGAACATCTGAATGAGTATTAGTCAGCTCCAAATGTTCCTTACGTGCCACATTTTCAGCAGACACAGGTTCTGATTCCAGAGGTTTTGGCTTGTCATCGGCCAACTCAAAAGAGAGAGATTTCTTAAGACCTCCCTCATGGAATTTATTCAAAGCAGAGTCTATGTCTTCAAGAGATCCTGCTTCTACAACATGCAGGTCCGAATGAATCTCAGTTGGGACTGAAACTTTCTTTCCTGGAACAGATTCGGCAGACATGATTTCAGACTCCACCAGTTCAATAGAAACTGATTTCTCAAGACCTCCTTGTAGTTGCCTAAAACCCGAATCGGCAACAGCAAGAGAGCTCACTTCAAGAACATTGAGATCTGAATAAGTCTCAATCGGCTCCGAAGGTTTCTTCCCCACTACAGAGTCTGCAGTCCGAACTTCATATTCCACATAATGTGGCTTCTCTTCAACCAATTCAAGAGAAGGATATCTCTTAGCTTCACCATCTTGCATTTGCTTGAAAGCTGAATCAATGTCTTCAAGAGATTTTGCTTCAAGAACTAGCAGCTCAGAATGAGTTTCTGTTTGCTTGGCATGGTTCTCATCTGAAGTAGAATCAACACAGCCAACTTCTGAATCCAACAGTTGTAAGTTCTCATTGATGGATTGCTCGGTATTTACTTCATGGGGTTGCTTGATAGCCGAGTCAGTATCTTCCAGAGTTCCTGCTTCAAGAATATGCATGTCCGAATGAACTTCAATCAGCTCTGGGTGTTCCACAGGTAGTGCAGATTCAGGAGACCCAACTTCAAAATCAACTGGCATTGGCTTATTGTTGACTGATTCAAGAGAGCTAGATTTTTCAAGATCTCCTCCAAGGAGTTGTTCAAAACCCGAGTTGGCATCTTCAATAGATCTTGCTTCAAGAACATGTACATCCGAATGGATCTCACTCACCTCCAAATCATTCTTATTTGGCAAAGTTTCCAGTAAAAACTAACCCTGGATTCCGCTTGTATTGGCTCATCATCAAGTGAGTCAACTGCATACATTTTCTCGACACCTCCTTCATGGAAATTCTTAAAGGCAGAATCAATATCTTCAAGAGATCTTGCCTCAAGAACATACAGTGCTGAATCAATCTCTCCGAGATCCAAATCTCTCTCTTCTAGCTCGAGTTGGGTAGACCCGACTTCAGCAGTTACTGATAATGGCTTATCGTCAATGGATTCAAGACTAGCCAACTTCTTATATTCTACCTCGTGAGGTTGCTTGAAAGCCAAATCAATAGCAGCAACAGATTCCGCTTCAACTACCTGCAGCTCAAAACTGTTCTCCTCTGGCTCATTTTCTCGATCAACCGGCTCAAGTTCTTCATTTGCAACCTTTGATTTCGACTGGGCAGTAATGAACTGAAGCTCAGCAGCTTCAGAAAGTTTTATGGTCAGGAAGACTCTCACACTCCATCTGGATTAATGAATCGGTTGAAATGTCTACATGCATTTGCTTGTCGAATTGCTCATCAGCTTTGATATGCTCACCAGGGGATCTTAGTTCCTTGACGCTGAAGTCACCAACAGCATCTAATTCCGATAGAAACCCTTCATCCATCTCTTTCATTTCATCGGCTTCCTCATTTTCTTCTGTGAGGAGGTTCACATTTACTTCTTGTCCACTCTGCAGTCTGTCAAGGGTGTCATCATCCAATTGAACCAAATTTGTTGTAGGCTTTTGCTCTGATGTCAAAATGCTTGGGGTTTCCCTTTTTTCTTCGGTTTCCTGTTGACAATAAGAAAAACCAATATAAGCCTCTTATATTATTCAGCATGTTTGGCAAAAAAATTAGCACATGGAAGCGGAATAGCGCCTTTATTCTTGTAGCTAAGGTGCCTCGTACTTTAGCAAGAATATTGCATGTTCCATTGCTTTAAAAGGATAGGCATTTTTGTGTATAATCAGAACACAAAACCAAATGGCAGATAACCAATGCAAGGAGTCACAACAGCATGAGCCAGTTCTCTCTCTGTGCCAAAGTGGCTCATTATGAATTACAGAAATTTCACTTTTGGCAAAAAGATAATTTCAGAGGTGATTTTTGTTTTTGCGCTTTTCTCAGGTACATTGGGTAAAGTGGGAAAATCTTACAAAAAGTAAAATGATCGGAAAATTAAAAGGAAACAAGGTATATATAAATACAATGCACAAATAATTGCTAAAAAATATAAATACAACGACTTTTTCGAAAATGGAAAATGACATGTTATTTTCATGACATTCCAATCTGGAGATGATGTTTAAAAATATTATGATACATACAATTTTTTACTGGATGTAAATCTCACAAAATTGTTGACATTTTCAGAAATTGGTAATAACTATGACTAGGACAAAAATAAGTCCCCAAGTGCCCAAAATCCCTGAAGGACCTGTTCCGAGAAAAATTTGGGTAAGTTCCAGCAATTAGTCCCATTTTAATTTTTGTCCAGACCCAGTTTCTTGCAAGGCAGGTAGGGATATAGAAAGGTCCATGCAAGGGCCCAAATACTCAAATGCAAACCACTGTGCACATAGATTTTATATACATTTTTGGGCAGTCTGGTGTTCCTTGTCATGTATATGTTTCACTTTTGTTATTTAGAAAGAAGATGTTGTTCCAACGAAACCCAAAAAAAAAACAGGTACCAAGTATTTAGGTCAGGTCTCAATCAGGTCGGTCGAGATCCAGTTGCAGACTCTGAATAAGGTCTTGCTCCAGGTCTAGGTTTTTAGGAACAGGAAAGGCATGTGTACAGGTGCTGGATTAATGCGTTAGGTCTACCTGATGTAGTTCAAGTCCAGGTCCAAGCCCAACCAATTTTCATCCCTGTTTTTGACACATGATTTTTCTGCGGCTCCTTTTCCATGGCATTCAGAAAAAGAGCTCCACAATGACAAAGCACAGAATCTCCGTGTTCCACAATGAAGCCCATTTGTAGATGAGTAAAAGGATATTAAGCTACCATAAAAATGAATATTTTGTTATGGCACCAATTATCAGTTCCAGGTTTCAGTGATGCAGAGACTTTTGATCTTATGGGCACAACAGCAGAAGGGATATGCACAAAAAATCTGCAAGACTTAAAAGATCCTAACTACTTGATATGGTAGTCTATCAGAATGTGGCTATGATTAGAAGACAACATAAGTCTATAGGAAAGGGAAAGGGCAGATGACTTGAATATCCCTATCTGGAAGGCTTTTGAAGCATTCTCCATCCATGGTCGAACCATCAGATCGATGGCAAGGATCACCAAACCATGCAAGTCATGCACAAGAATAAGCATCTTAGCAACTGCACAGCATCCTGTCACTCCCACTTATAAACCAGTCAACCCAACATTTGCAAAGAAGGCTGAGGTTGTGTTTTTTCTTCTTTATTTCCCCTTCAATGTCACCAGAGCGGTTAGGTGATCACAATAATGCACATAATTGGCATCCATATGTGGGATCCAAGACTGACCCATGCATGTCAACTGCCAAGCCATATAGATGCTGTCCCAAAAATCAAGTGTTCCATTAACAAAGTGGACCACGTGCACTTGGAATAACAAGTGCTAGCCATGCTTTCCACCATCCAAAGCATTCGCCGCAGTTCGGAGCTACAAATGAGAAGACCAACCTGATTTTTGGGCCAAGAACTAGGCGATGGAAATCTTGCACATGCTAAAAGAGCACCTATTACTAGGAAATAAGCCAATCAAACCAGCTTGAGGGACAGACTATGGCACAAACCATTAACAAAACACCATCCTCAGACTCTTGGGCTTGATTTAGTGCAGTGTCACCATCCTTTATTTCACCTGAGGACTTTGTTTGGAGCAAAGAAAGATCCTGTTCACAATCAGATACACAAACATAAGTCTCTCCTGCATTCTTTGTAGAGTAATTATGGTATCCCGAGTAATTGCCATGGTTCCATGATCGAGAGCACAGACCGTAATCTGGTGGGCTCAGACATGCCTGCAAATGTTATAACTCCAATATTTTGTAAAACCCCATGATTCTGTCAGTAAATTAAAGAAAATACAGATATCCGAGGTCAAAAAATGTCTAGGACTGTGATACGGAGATCCGGTGAGGACAGCCCATGGATACAGCTGGGACATGAATTTTACATATAAAATTTTTAAGTATCTAATGCATGGTATTTTTACTTTTCCTATAGAGATGTATCTGGATATCAAAGGTCTAGGATCTTCCTTTGTGAGTTTTGAGATATCCCCCCATACATGGTTGTTGCCCACGAGAACCGCCAGATGCAAGGAGGGTTCATGGATCAGCCATCTACTAAAATCAGATCCAACAAATACTACAATCCATTCAATCTAAGGCCATCAAATGATGGTCAAACATAAACTCCCAGTTATAAAAGATGATCCATTTCAAGTACTTGGAGCGGATGGCTAGCAATGTTCAATGAATCCGAATTTCGGTGAGATGGTAAATCCACAAACCCTCCTTGGATCTGGTCAGCCCAGTGGGCACCGTAACATACATAAATCCAATTTCTCAATCTACCAGAGAGAACTCTGCAGAGCAGGAGAGGATTGAGATTTAAGCTGCTGATTGGTATATTAGAAACTATGCATGATAGACCGGATCCAAATATAGGGATTAGTGGAGAAGTCAGAACTCAGAGCCAAACCCAGATAAATGGAATAAACCTTTAATGAGGATGGTGATGACAATGAGGAGGTAGATTAAGCTCAACATTCTTTTTCTGTTTTTCCTATGTTAGTGAATTTGGCAAAACCTCAATGCAAGTTAAATAACACGATTCTATCACTCTTGACATGGACATCATGAAGGCCGTCAATGTAAAACTTGGAAGGGATGGTAGACTGTGTATTACTTTAACCAAATATTGCAGTATTAAAATAGCCAGATTAACATTGCAATATAAGGAAGACGGCAAAAACCTTGCAAATATCCATCCGTTCACCCATACATGACTTATTTTTCTATTCTACATGATCACAGGGTGTTGATGGCATACTGACCTCAGTTTCCTCATGAGTGTGTTTGGAAGGTAGTTGAGCAGCTGATTCCTCAACCAATAGTTGTGTTTGCTGTGATGCATCAGATAAGAACACCCCGTCCGAATAAGTAACAGTTGCAGCATCCATCTTCCTCTCCACGTCCAATTGAAGGCCTCCAACATGTATCTCTTCATCAAATGCTGATAAAGGGATTTGAAACTCCTGAAACTGTTGATTCTCTTTCTCATCCATTAGACCACCCTCGATCAGTTTGTTCTCCCATGAGGCTTGCAAAACTTGCTCAATTATCGGTTTCGGGATCATAGGCTCAACAGAATCATCATGGTGGTGAACTTCTGAATGACTAGCCTGGACAACATCGTGCTCACCAATTTCCGCAACTTCCCTGGATTGCAACAATTTGTTTTCTTCAATGGCAGATAAGCTTGATGATGACACCCATGAAACTTCGTCACCAGATACCACCCCTTTTTCAACACTTAAATTATCAGATGCCGCGTCCTCAGTTCCAGGTGTAAAACTTTTCTCAACTGTGACTGGAGGTACGCTCCTAGCTAAGACCTCAATGTGTGTGTCAGAGGATATGGAAGAAGTAGAGTTGAAAACTCTCTTGTTCATATAGAAAAAATCCTCCGCAACATCTGTCATGTTAGAGAGAGATTTTTCAGTATCTGATGGACTCAAATCGTAAACTGGTACCTCAACTCGGCCACAGTCAGCTCCCTCCGCATGCGCCAAGTTTATAGATTCACTGGATCCTTTAAAATAACCATATTCCATTTCCTCACCCAATTCTTTATCGGCATTCATTTCAAAGATCCTTTCGCTTGCTTCAAATGACGATGAGCTCAACCCCTTGTAGTTTTCTTCAACCACTTCTGATTTCTCGTGCATTTCACCAACATTGGGCCTCACAGTTGAATGTATGAATTCCTCATCAATGACTGAAACATGCGAGCTTGTTTCCCTTGCCTCGCTGGTTCCACGAACGGCTTCTTCAATGATTTCAGAAGCATGCAAATTGACTTCATTAGCATCACCGAAATTAATATCATTCCCTTCTCTTCCAATTTTAACATGATCTACTTCGGAGCCACTTACTCGTTCAAAAGGTTCAGCAGAACCTTCAATGAGAGAAATCACATCACCTTCTTGATGTAAGTCTTGTAGCAGTACATGTTCCTGCTCTTGGTCCCCAACGGAAGAAACCGTATCGGTATCAGGAACAGAACTCAGCTTAGAATCACTCATTTCACTCAATTGTCTTTGAAATGTGGCGTGGCTCGCCTGCCCTGATGTGATCCCCTCTGCCTCTGGTACAAAGTAAGGCTTCAACTTAATAGCATTCTTATCTTGCCTGCTTTCCAATGAAAAGGGCCCTCCTGAAGTAAAACTCTCATGCCTGCGGAAGTGCCTTTCCCGCTCTTGAGCCGACATGAATTCTTCTTGGTAGCTGGAAGTCTCCCCTGTGAGACTGCCTCGATCGTCCAGCCGCTCATAAGGAAGATCAAATGGATTCCTTCTTGGCAACAGAACTGAAGGAGCTGAGCCAGGAATGGGTGGCAACCCTCCAATTTCATTTGAATCATAAGGAAAATCGAAAGGGTTGCATCTCGCAGTAGAAATGGGTGGGACTTGGAATTGAATGTGATCGAGCCCCTCGCTCATTGGTAAAGTAGTCTGCACATCATTATTGTCCAAGTCTATCAAATTCTTCTCAATTGCAATCCTCTGATGCTTCCTTGCCATCCGTTTTGCAATCAAGTTCTCCAATCGCCGGTTCCTTTCCAGCTCAGAAGTCCCAAGATCCATGAGATTTTTCTGATCATCCTCTGTCCATTTGACAACAGCTTCAGTCTTGTCCTCTTGATCTTCATGTGCTTCTTCCTGATTGTCACCATCTTCTCCCGACTCGGCACTTCCCTCGTCTGATTCATGAGAAGACCCTTGTGAACTTGCATCGGAGTCATCAATGGGTATATGGGCGGGCTGGGGAGCTTCGGAGTCTAAGAGCGGGTGAAGCTCATCAAGCATTGGCATGATGTCGGCCATGGAAGCATCAGGTGATGAACTCTCTGAACCATCAGAATCGGAATCATACTCGCTGTGGCCCAAAGAAGAATCTACACGTTTCTCTGTGAGTAAATTGAGAATTTCAACAGCAGGACCCTCATTTTCTTTCTCTTGCTCATCAATATGATGACCTTCAATATTTTCACCCACTTCTGATACACGTTCAATAAGATTTTCATGAGATTCTTGCTTGTCAACAAAACCCCGATCACCATATACTCTTTCTCCAATTTCTTGCTTCTCTCCATGATGCTCTTTCACATCCTCCTCAATCACGATGCTCCGACCAATCAAAGCTTCATCAATCCCCTCTCCTACATCACGCGCCATAGAAGAAATGGCATCTTTCTCAACCTCATTCAACACAACATCCTCTCCACCCAGACCCGCTTCTTCGATCGCCTTCTCTTCAACTTCTCTTCTCTCTACATGGGTTTCTACAGCAAAGCTCTCATCTTTCTCAACAACATGATCACCAGCAACAACCCCAGTTTTCAAAGAAGATATCTCATGAGTCTTCTTTTCATCTTCTTCAACTTCAGGGATATCAGGATTCCCAAAACTCAATAAGGTTCCAAGAAGAACAGCAGTGCAGAACAAGACAGGTGAAGAAGACACCAAAAACGCAAACACAGAAGGAAGAAATCTATACAGTAAAAAGGAGAAAATGACCATGCCCAAAACAAAGGGATGATCATGAGCAGATTTATAGCAGATTCTAGTGGAGCAGATCAGCCCTTTCCTGACATACATACCAATCTTCTTCGCATCCAATTCCATGTCTTATTTACCCTTTTTTCCCTCAGATACTTCAAGGATGTGTGGTTTGAAGAAATATTCACAGACCCACCTCCAAAAACCTATTGAAATCAAATATTTTGTAAGTGGATAGGAAGAAGATGACTAAGAAGTAGAGGAAGAACAAGAAGTTTGAATCCTGAAATATTGTTAACAAATAAGAACAGGTGATTAAAAACCAACCAGTTACAGTCCTAATATGGTGAAAGTGAGAAAAATATGTGGAAATCTCAAAATCCCACCACCAAAAACTGATAAAAATCAAATCTTTTTTGAGTGAAAAACCACTCCAGATGGAGTAGAAAAAACAAGTATGTATCAATCAACCCTGTTCGCTCTCAACAAAGACTAATCTGAGAAGATATTGAAAACCCACCTCCAGAAATCCAAATTCTAAGCAACCCACCAATCAAAAAGGGAACTTTGGAAGAAATTGAACAAGATGATCAGGAAAGTTGTTTCAGCTCAGACAACGAGGTAAATTGCAAGAGAAGTGTTTGTTGAAGATGAAAACTTCTAAAAACAGAAACTAGATTAGATTTCAGATGGATTGGAGATTGACTTACAGGTATGAAAGACCAAAGAGGAAGAGGAAATCCTTTCAGTTATACTTTTCTTTCTCTGCAGATGCCTCTGCTCACTTGTCTTCTGGACGGCAGAGAAGAAGGCAGAGAAAAGGAAAGCATGTCTTTTTCTTTTTTTCTCTCCGTTCTTTTTCTATTTTTTATTGTTAAAGCTGATAGATCCTCTTCCATGAGTCTCTTTTCTTCCTGTAGTCTCTTCCTTTTTCACATGGATCTGGATTCGGGAGAAATCACTGAGTTTCTGTGAGGAATCGCCGAGTCACCCAAGTCCTTTTTCTCTATTTTTAACCCTGTAAAGGGGGTTGGACCCAAGCAAGGGCCCGCACACACATGAGAATGACAGCTTACTTAAGTAGGAAAGAAGCCCGTACATAGAAAAAAAAAAAAAAAAAAAACTCATATAAGGGAAAAGAGAGCCTGCACAGTCGGAAAAAAATGGTGTACAGCAAGTGAGAACTATTGCTCATTCCCATTCTCCACCCAAGTCCTTCGTAATCACTTTGGGATTGTAGATAGGGCAATGTCGTTGCAAAAATATCCTCAAATTTTTAGGACACCTTTAATTGTGTTTTATACCGACTTACTTTTTCATTATCTGGTGCATATAGTTTCCTACATATAAAACAGTCTTTTTTGGCTTGTGTTTTTTTTCACAAACTCAAACAACATCCTTTCTTATGGGAGGTATAAGAAAGGTGGAGCGTTATAAAAATAAAAATTAAAAATTCATAGACTTTTCTTTTATAGATTCTTCATAGTCATGCCCGGGTATGATTGTGTTTCCCTTGAAAAATGAAAACCAACTTATTTACTTATTTATGTAATTATTTTTGTAGCTAGCCAAGAGAGCACATGTGACCCTAGCCATGAGAAAAGAAGTTTGCTCGCATAGGATGTGTGGATGTTGTGCTCAAAGTTAAGATTATAATGAGATTAGAATAATTATATACTTATTACCCTCTTTATCAGTTTTTGGGGTTTCTCTTTGTTATGAAATGACGCATTACCAAAAATGATTCTATAAGTTAGTGAAGTTCCTTGAATAAAAAAAGAAAAAAAAAAAAACTAGTTATGACTTGCTTTGATTTTGTATTTATTTATAATTAAATTTTAAAATTATTTTATGTCATTTTACCCTGCGTTATTTCTAATACTTTACACAAATATGTCTCTCCATAGAAGTAAACTTTCAATCTTAAATTTCTTCATTTATCTCAAAAGTAAAGTATATAAATTTATGAAAAGGATGGTGGAAATGTATCACCTCATCCATCATGCTCAATTATTCGGAGAATGTGGTTTAAACTTGTATGCATAACCTTTCAAATTTATAAAGCTGGGGACGAGCATAAAAATAGTATATGGATACCTTTTTTTTTTTAATATATATGAGAACTTTTATCATTTATATGAAAAAGCAGAGAAGCTTATGAAAAGTGAAAATTAAAAGATAATGTACAAGTGAGTATGACTAAGACTTAAAACCATATTATTATTATTATTTTTTAATAGGTGTGGTGAAATCTCTACATATCCTTTCACACTACACCCTCTCTAGATTAATACTATCTGCTAATGTAGATCATAGATGATAAATGGGGTGGACTAAAAGTCTAAAATTGTCTGTGGGCAGATTCATAGTTCTATTATTAAAGATCAATGAGAGAGAATCAATTATGGTATCCTAATCCAAATGTAGTATTCAAATCTTATTATTTAGTTTTGGGTTTCAGTCATAGTTATTGAAGATTTATGTTATTGGGTTATGTGCTCAATTGCTCATGAACATCGTCATAAAATGATAGCCACTTAAGGCTAATGTAAGTTTGGAAAACAAGCTGGATGGAGGCCTAAACAGGCTGATTGAGATGAGTTGTGTGTGGGTTAGGCCCTTCCTATGTGTAGCATTTTATTAAACAAGACAGATACCCCAATCAGACCTAATTCAGGGTCAACCTAACCCACATACTTAACCTGACTAACAATTGTTTCAATTCTCTTTCTCTCTCTCTCTCTCTTTTTTTTTTTTTTTTCAAGGTGCAATCACACGTGAGCCCCGCTTTAGAAATTAAATTCTATAAACACATGCAATAAAATGAAGCTCATATAAACAAAACTCCACACACCAAAACTTAAGAACCTGTTTAAGGAGAAGTGCATTTTCATGGAGGTCAGATGAGTCCACTCAAATTGACCAATTTAATTGTGACTCAGGATTTCCTTGATTGCAACTAATTGAACAATAATGCTCGATCAAATTACCTAGGTCTGGTTAGCGACTGAGTCAACTTTTGTGATGAAAAATAAAACTTCTTGCGCCATTAATATCCCCACGTAAGCATGATATGCCCCCATCTAATGGAGAATGAATGACTCTTATAAACAAGATATAACAAGAATTGCTTGATTGAAGCAATTAGCGCAAAAAGAAAAAAAGAAATGATAGAAAGGAAAAACGAAGATCACTTTAATCAACTTGATAACCGAACTCTGAATCCAGATGAAAAAGCAAAGAAAACCCAAAACCCTATAATCCCACCCTGTAAACAACAATGACTTATAAGCCTTCCTCAATAATCCCGGATTCGATGAAATCTGAGATTAGCCTTTATTATCTCTAAATAATTTTCAACTCAAAATTTGAATTGAAAACTTTATTTTCATAAACAGTCTCACCCTCAAAATTTGATATTAAAAGTGTTTTCTTCCCGAATAATCTCAAACTCCAAGATTTTAAAATGGCACTTATTCAACCTCATTCTAAACTTGTTCTACGTCAACATGAGACTTCCAATGTATTCTGGAGACTTGACTTTTTCTCAATAAGGTAATTCTCTTGTCATTGTGATCATTGATGTGATGGTTGCCACCATGCCTAAATACTCTACTAAAAGTCATCCTATAGCTTGACAAAAGAATCAGTTGGTTTTAATGATTTTTCTTTCTGTTGGGACACATTTGAGATTTTAAAATATTTTAGCCATCCAATCTAAAGTTGAGATTTGATTTTATCACCTTGAACAATTACAAGCTCACCCCATTTATGCTAGACGACTAATAAATTCCTTTAGGTCCAGAGGGAGTGGAGTTGGTAAACACCCCTGTGGCTCCAAGGTGATAGCATTAGTGGACTCAACTTTCAATTTCTAAACTAATGAGAAACTGTTAAAATCAATATCAAGACCTCTGACTCTAGAAGGTGAAGAAAGTGGTCGAACCCATTCCGACCATTCCGACCCCCTTGGTTCATCCCACGAATAGTTAATGTAGAAAGATCCTGGCCATAAATGGTTCATCATTTTTATCTAAAAATGGAACCAATCTTTAAGGTCCTGATCTTCATATAAGTTGTTATTGAGTCATGTCCTGTGCACATCACCCCTTGGCTCAATGTCAGAGGGCTGGGGACCATGGCCTTGTACTAGTCACAAGGACTACATGTCTTTTCTTGGTGTATTTTAAACTGTGCTATATTCTACCATAGCGATCCTTGTCGGATTTGAATGCCTCGATAATCGTGAGATTTTGTGCGGTAAGAGAAGTCGATGCTAGTCTTGCACAAAGCAACACTTTGTGGGAACCTTTAAATGTGGGACACATTGTATGCATGTTCAAATATGTAAAACTAATTACTGTCATTTATTTACATATAAACCCCTACCTCCTGGGCAGTTACATAAAATATCCTTGGGAATTGTTTGTCTAATTAAGTGGAAGAGAAAGTTCGAGAGAGGCAGGTGCACTCTTAAGTCTGAAATTATCTTTCACGAGAAAAAATTGCTCCTAAATTAAAACATAGCTGGTTTACATTTTAAGTTCTCATTCTAAACATGATAATATCTAAAATTATTTGTGATTCTTCTTGATGATATCTTAATATTCTCATAATATCATTAAAATTAAGAATATTACAAAAACCCTTTTTTTTTTCCTTTCATTCATACATTGCTAGAAAATTGTTAGTCGTAAAAGCAGTTGGGAAAGCTAGGAAAAGCTTAAGAGAATATTTTTGTAATATCTAGGTTTTTATTTATTTAATTTTTATTTTATCAAAAATATTCATTTTGTGACATTTTTCAAATATACCTTGATAAAAGCCCAAGACTAAAAAAAATACCCATATTCCTGAGATGAACATTCCTTGAGGTTATAATATTTGTGGCAATGAGGATAGGTACGTAAGCCTTGATTTTTTTACTTTTAAATTGAAATGCTCAATTTTCTTTTGAAGACATCAAAATTGAATTTGATTTTTCTAAAAGATAAATCGCAAATTTAATTCTTAGTTTGGCTTAAATAAAGTTCTCAAAGCATCATTAATCCCCCATACGATCAATCAAACTGTAGTTAGCAAAACTAAAAAGCCCACATCTTAAAAGCAATCAATCAAAATGTAGTTAGCAAAATTGAAAAGCCTACATCTTAAAAGTATTGATTTTGGTTAGTATTTTCTTATGACAAGTAAAAGAAATATTGCATAAAATGTTAAATTTACACACGAAAATGTGCATCTCCAATTGTACCATAATTAAGAATAAGGGCATTTGTGTCTTGACATGTTCCTTTCACCTTACATTGGTACCAATTACGATTTGGTCAAGTTATTAAACAATGGATGTAGATCAATTTAAAAAGGCAAGGGCATCTACAAAATTTGAAAATCATCTAACATTTTGACAATCATCTAACATTTTAACATTGATGTAAAGATTGCCCCCTTAGCATTTAAAATGTAATATTTTTTTATTTAAATGTTAAATATCAACCCACCTTAAAAGAATACTAGATAGGCAATGAGCATGTCCCTCCTCAAGCAACTGTTTTTGACGGTGCGGCATATGTTGCCACTTGGATGGTAGAAGACTAAGTTAGTAGCCCCAAAAGTTTTTCCAAACTACCGGCCCTTGCTCTCGAGCAACAAAAGTTTTTCCAAACTAACGGCACTGAGTTAATTTTGGCTCGACAAGGAGACGAAGTGGGTCCCACATGTCCTGACTGTTATTATGATGGCCCACCTCTAGATGCATCCTTTATCAACATCTTCACAAATAAATAGACCAAAACTACTTTTACTGGTTCTCTCTCCTTTACCTGTGTATGTGTTCCATCGACCTTAACCATCTATTTTGGGGGCAGCAAAAAATACTAGCCAAATGTGTGACCCACTACTGATAATGGTCCCACAAATAGATATTGAGACAACTCAATTACATCAGTGGATAGGTTTTATATTTCATGTATCCTGTCATCCTAGCTCTTTGCCTAGTGGACCCATACAAAAAATCAAAGCTCACTACTCACGCTTGGTTATATTTAAAGGGGACATTCACGCGCATCAAATTTAATGAGGGTCATATAGGGATCCATTGATCATGGGACTTGGGAGGGGAAAGAGTCATCTTGAATGTACCTATATATCAAGTTTGGGGTCAATCCCATGCCTCTAACCACTTCATTCGTGGCCCACAAATTCAATGACTTTATATTAAAGAAAGAAAATTTAACATTCGATCCAACGGTCCAATCCATTTGAATAGGTGAAAACCTGATGAATTTGGTGTACTTAAGGATGTCCCATGTATGTAGATAGTTTGTATTTATTATAAAGTTTGCCCCACTATCTTGTCTTTTCACCATAATATAACGAGGGATGGATGTGCATGAATATTTTTTATATTTAAATAAGCTCTATTTCGCAAAAAAAAAAAGAAAAAAGAAGAAGACTGGCCAAACAGGCATTATGTGAAGCTTTGAAGAATTTGCAAAGGGATGGTTTGGATTTTAGTACTCACATATGGATGGATCCATTCGACAGTGAAGTTCTTGATCAGCAGTATTTCCCTGCATGGCCCACTAATTCCAAGGCCCTACTTGATGAACTGCCAGACCAGAGACATGCCTGCCAAGATATATATATATACTACTAGTCAGAGAAAGCTGGGACTTTTGTTCCACATAAAGGGTATTTCTGTAATATACTTTTGAGAATGGTAGGTTTAAAGATAATGTGTTGGGACCCACCTTATTAATATAGAATCACTCTTTTTAGCTGGAAAGCTTAGGCACATTTGGGCCTCCTGAAAAAGAAGATTAAGACTTTTAAAATATCTTAAACAATAAGCTTCCACAGCTTGGAGATGGTGCCAATGAGCTGGGTGGGCCATGGGCCCCACTCCCCTCTCATATCTTAATCATAGAAAATCCTTATCACTACCCATGATTTTGACACCTGTGCCTCTCTTTTCTTTTTCTTGCTGGAGCACCTGTGCCTCCTCCTTTTAGAAAGCATTCATCAATGGAAAAGAATCATAACAATCCATACAGCATGTGCATGATCTAGACTGTTGATCCTAACCATCCATTCTTAGGTGGGCCATCTCCAAAAACATCCAGGACTGGGTGGTGATTCTGCCCATTCGATACTTCATCCATAGTTGGAACAGATCAGATCAACGTTTAAGATGAACCCATTGTGGATCAACAATGTCCCAAAATTCTCCTGGGGTAATCGTGGCCGTTGATTATGGGGATGCATGATACAACTAGATGTCGATGTTTGTTGTTTGGAAAGTTAATTAACAAAAAACAATAAGATCAGGGTCAATAAGAATCTTTAAGTGGGCCCCATCATGATTTGGATGGTTTGGATTGGAGAGCTTTTGTGGCAGGTGTGGAATCTAGCCGTTAAGAGAGGACAAAAGGGCTTTTGTGCTTTTCCATATGGTCGGCTCGGACGGCCCAAAAGGCCCCCCTGTTTGGGACATCCTTTAAAAGAAAAGTATCAAAGATCCAACCATGGAGAGGTGGATGTTGAATAGACTATTGAAATACTTGACGTGGGAGAATGGTTTTTAAGCATGAGAGGAAGAAAAAGGTCACTATCTTCATCTTCAATTCTAGTTTTGATTCGATTCTATGTTAAAAGATTCTAGGTTAAATTGTAGGCCTAGTGATTCTGTGGCATATTGTGGGTCCTCTTTCTTCTTTGTTCTTTTTTTTTTTTTTTTCTATCAGAGGGTTCCCAACCCTTTGAGCTGGACTGATCCCTTCTGGCTCAGAGGGAAGCAAGGTAAACTCTCTTGTAGCCCCAGTATGATAGTGAAATTTTAAACATACAACCTTCGGTTGAAAATTGTGGTCTTAGGCCAACCGAGCTACCCCTTGCGGTTGCATATTGTGAGTCCTGCTATAATAGTGTTTTGATGGATGACTAACCATTGATGATGAGTTATATATATATATATATATATATTATATGACCATAGACCGTTTTCTAAAGGACATGTTTGATAACCTCCTCTTAATTAAAAGTGATTGA